>CM045566.1:1805771-1844582 GCA_024721245.1 Mitragyna speciosa | reverse complement strand
TTAACGGGACTTCAATTAATATTCAACGAGGGATTTTACACCTTTTCAAAAAAGTATTTTGAGAAAAACCGTTATTCATTGATCCAAGAACTGTTCCCAAGAAAAAATCAAATAGCATATCATGGATCTGTATATACTTCTGCTGGTTACATCACTTGAATCAAGTAACAAGATGTTAATAAATTGTTATATATTATTGTGATAATATCAAGAATTACGCTGCTCGTAGAAGAAACATATATATTTGCTTTTAATGACAAAAGGCCATAATATGTGTTAGATCGCGTGAATCAAATTGTACACTGGTGTACTTTGTATTTTATTTTTGTTTAATAAAAAATATTTGTTAAAACAGAAAAGATGACTGTAACGTAGCTAAAAAAAAAAAGACGACGTCAAAAGAGAAACAGAAGAGAATTACACGTTAAAAATTGCTGACCATTAACAAACAATTACGACTTCCTCCACTTTTCTTCTTTGAAGTCTGAGCCTGAAAGGGCCATATAGAGAATTAGAGATACTCAAACACAGAGATGCAAAGGGAAGAAAAGAGGCTGAGGATAGAGGAGAGGGGTTCAGATAAATTCGCATTGATCAGTGGCGGCATTCAGAACCTACAAGAATCACCCTAAATAACATTTCCCAAATTTCGCAACTATTCACATTCAATACCACCCATCAGCCTCAGCTGCTGTTAATGCCAACAATGATCCCTCTTTCTCAACAACAAGATAGATATTATCAATCTTCACCACAACCCCATTTGCGTGGTACATTTCCTTTTCAATTTCCAATATATTTGATAATTAGAGATTTTCATGCACATATAAATGTTGCTATGAATGATGTGTTATGCCCTTCATTCTATATTGTCATTGAACACTCGTGATACGGATCTTTAGACATTCTATTACCAAATGATATGGAATCAGAAGAAAGATGATTGATTTGATTACCGTCATCAAGTTTCTCTGCCCAGAAATTAGTTCTCTTCGCTTGAATTTTGTTCTCAAAGATTAGTTTTAATTTTGGACACCAAGCATTGAACTCATTTATGGTTGCTTCAACAGAATTTCTCTAATAACTGTCTTCTAGGTTAACTGATTTGTACAGTCTAACATTGAAATATGACCTAAATGATCACAGAAATGCAGAAAAAATGAAAGATCCTGCAGCCACATATAAAAATGAAGCACAATTCTCAGCTATTAATACAAGAGTCAGTAAAGCATCAGATGATGCAGAATGTTCTTGAAATCATCAGATGGTGGAACTCTCATTAGTTATTTTAGTCCCAAAGAAACAAATTCCTGCATCATATCTTCAGAGTATACGCGAGTATTTTGTTCCATCGTGATGGCTCTTCTTGTAGTCATTGCTTATACTAATCTTCCTCGCCACACTGCGAAATCAAGAGCCAACTTGCCTCCAGGCCTCTTTATGTGCTTCTATCAACTGATGTGATGACTGTGATACTAAGAATAATCTCTGCAAAGCAGAGCAGAGAGGCTCTGGAGTAATGAATAAAGGAAAAAGAAGCAAGAAATTTGAAGGTATATGGAAGTACCATCTGGGATGAAGCCATCAACTTAATGGAATGGGGTCTGGTGCTGCATCAAACTGTGCTGTATTGATAGACTGCAGTTTCCCCATAGCAATCATCATTTTGGCTTCTCTCGTAAGTCATAAGTCATAACCCGCCAAGCTTGGCTGCAATAGTAAAACTGTTTAGTTAATTCTTTTCGAAAGAATTGGTTAGTCCTCCTCCAGGTTCTCAAGTTGATTTATGTGAGTAACCTTTTGGTCATGGAATTATGTGCATACACAAACGATCTTATGTACCGAACATTTGTACACCCTGCACTGCTTATTGTCAATTAACTTGCTCAATGGTACTAGACTGCACCAGTATTGCTTCCAATTAGCAATTGCTAGGATGTTTATTATGGAAAAAAAAAAAAAGGAAATCCAAGATTTCCTGCTCCAATTTAATAAATAGGCCGTAAGCTTATTTTTTTCTTTTTCAGTGTTGCATAGGTGTGTTATCATGCTGAGTTGACGAGGTAGATTATAGAGATCCCTTTTTATACTGTGGGTGGAAGAAAATTAAAGTCAAGCATATCACTGCAATGGTCTATTAGATCATACTGGACGCTTCGTTTATTTAACCTTTGCATACCATGTTTAACAGAAGAAAATCGGGACGTAAGATCCTGCCATGAATACCATAATTGAGGTAGGTAGTGGTTTGGTCATGGTTCAGAAATCATATTCATTGCCATGACTTTGCCTGTCTTGAAAAGTTGAAGCTCCTAAATTGGAAAAGGACGATGACTGATGAGTTTGTTGGTGAGCATCCATTTTCTATTGAATGAATTTTGGGACCAACTTACAGATTGGGACCATCAAAGTCAGAAGAACTAGCTACAAGGTATGTCTTATTAATTTCTCTTTATTACATTTGTCGTCACACTTGAGTACCCTATTATTTTTTCTTTTATAAACAAAAAATGAGAAGAAAACTAGAGTATTTCAAACTTTCCTACAAAGAATTTTATTCTCAATTTATATCTAAAGCACCCACATTATACGTGTCAGGGTTAAATACTTAGAGTCACTCTTTTTTTATTTTTAACAAATATACTTAAGAGTCACTTAAGAGGTGTGACAAATATGTAGATATGAGAAAGCTGAAATATCACCAACCTTTTTGTATTTAACTCATATAGGAAGAGCTTATTGGGGAACTTATAATTTTAAAATATTGTGTGGCATCATATATAATAAGAAAGTTAGTTATACGAAATTATTTCCTTGATAGGTCGTTACTGTTGTTATGCTGCTGCGAAAATCTACCCAATAATCACTACCACGTCTGATCAGTTCTGACAAAGGGTGTAGAGAGGCTAATTTATTGGAAACAAAGTCTAATGAATTACTAGAAGAATTTCCTTCTTTTTGCGAGGAAAGGGTCTAAGAACGTGCCAATTCGGACGCTTGAATGCTGTAAAATCAACTTTTGCTTCGTCTGAAATAATATTTTGAAAGACAACATCACCGCGACCTATCTACAGACAACAAAAAAATAGCTTGGTCTATCCTTTCTAGCTTGTTTTCAAGATCCATGTTGTAAAGTTCAGAGGGGACACAAGCTTGACAATTAGAAACTGGATCAGCTGAATTTTCTCGATCCCTATATGGTGCCTGAAATGCAGCAGGTGGTGCTGTATCTGACTGGCTATATCACCCTCCATTTAATGCATTTATTTTATGTTTATCTCGTGGATGGGTGACATGCAGCAACTTTTGACTTATCCCATCTCAGGCTTTTAGAAAGTGCTTTTTTATGTCTCGAGTTTTTCTTAAAATTTGAACTCTCTTCCTCTACAAGCAGAGGCCAATGTTTAGCTGTATGGAACAAATTCTTCATTTAAAGAAATTAATTCCTTAAGATACTCATGACCTTTCAGCTTAAGAAAGGGCGGTTGCCAAAATTGCAATCTTGATGCATTGACAATTTTAATAGTTCTTTTAAAGATATAATTTTGTCGGGTTGACAAGCGGAACGTTGTTGTTGTTCGTTCATCGGTAGTAATATCGACTGAAAAGGCAGGGGAAAAGAATTCCATTCCCAATTCCTGAATCTTCAGGCACAACGAGAAACCAGAAAATAAATAAGTAACCCACAGAAAAATAAATCTAACCGTTTGAATGATCTTTCTCGACATATAATATGTTTGGATGCACTTGGGCGATTATATAGATGCTTATTAGTGGACCATTTTTTGTTCAATTGCTGATGAAGCATCAGCAAATTTAATAATATTGTACATTGTCCATTGCCAAAAAGTATTACCGGAATTCATTCCATCTTTGTTTGTACATCTACCTCATTTATAATTCCGCCTACCCAATGAACAACAATATAATATAATTCCACTGCTCACGGTTCGATATTAGCACCAAGAAATGGACAAGAGCTTCTGTTTTCAATCACCTAACATTTAAATATATATAAAGTCTATGCTTGGTACTATAAAACTATTGCCATTATTCAACGAATTAGCAAGTAAGACGATGACAAAAAGTAACCATGCAGATTCCTTTTGCCGTTAACAGGTTCCTTCAACTTCAATCTTAAAAAGTCAACGCAGGAATGATGGAAATGAAAGGGGTAAGCATGGAAGAAATCAATCATTCATGGCTATCAAGAAAACAAGAAATAGTACTGGCACATCAATTATACTTTTTTTTCTGTCGTTTAAAAATATAAAACCTTGTGCTTGTTGACTTTAACATCTTTTCAACACCAACGTTAACTGTGTACCATATTTCACTTCCAAGGCCTCTAATTCCATAGTAAATCATTATTCAATATACTTCATTTTACACATTTGAGGGAGGGGGAGAAGCGAAGGAGGAAGAGGAGCAAATAATATACAGAATGAAAGAAAACAAGCACTACAGCATATTCAACCACAGACAAATTAACATTACAGCTAAAATGGAGTCCAGCTATAGAAAAAATCAAAGCAATGGATTGTTTAAGGTCTACAGTCTCTTCAAAATTTAAGCCACTAATACATCTTCATCAAAGATCCTTGATGGAACAGCAAACCGAGCGGAAAATGATCGAGAGAGGTCATCAGGATCAGCCCACGACAAGCCCTGATCGAAATTTTGAGAATAAGTATAGGGATCGTAAGCAAACCTCATTGAACTTGAACGATCTAACATTTTTTGCTTCTCCTTCTTGATCTTCCTCCACAACTGTCTCCAAACTGGTGCTTTTGACCTGCTTGCTGGACTTGTGTATGTCACAAAACGATCGTAAAATCTTCCAGAGTAACTTCTGCTCCAACAACAGCAGAGATGATGATCCCCATCGACAGAATTGCACCACGTCCCCAATCCCGTGTCCATGATAGCTGAAAATTAAGACCAGCGTGAATTGTCTCGTCTCTGGATCTATGGTATTTATGGTTGGTCTGGGGAGGCAAAGAGTGTAAATGCATGGAGTGGACTATTTATAATAAAGTAAATAATGCATCAATACAATATCTGCTCCTCTTGACTCATCCTCTTAAATTATTCTATATAAAATGGCAAATAACATTTATATAATGTGATGATGGTATACGAGATGTGTGGCAGGTATATACAGTGGACTTTACATTTTAATTACTTTTCGAGGACAATAAATCAATGAAATTTATAGGAATTTTGTAATTTTTATTTGAATGCGATGGAATTTCATTTTATTTACTTTAGAACTTCGTATTGAATTACTCCCTTTGTACAGATCTACCGTGTATGTAGATTTATGAAATCATATTGCAAGGTCCAATCAAAAAGTGAGAATTGGGCATGTGACATATTATTCAGGGGAAAATATTTCTAATTTGGTGGTTACATTTAAGATGTTTGCCTAACATAACGGTCAGGCCTCGGCATGTTCAGAATCACTTTATCATGCAGGGTCGTGCAATTAAACTGAAAAAAGGAATGATGTACGGATATTTTAATTCCAGTTAAAGTTGACTGACTGCCTATTCATGAGGATTTATGGGGTTGGATTGGATCATTTGGTTGTCTAGATAATAGGGATTATAAATGCTCTGTCTGTCTTCGTCAAGATGATTTATTCAATGTACATTATTGTGTATTTGCCCATATATACTGCGTCCTAGCAAGCTCCCAGTAGACACTTTAAAATTAAAATTTTAGTACAAGAAACAGCAGATAAATCAGGAAAGGTGGGAAGTGGGAAGCATACGAATTGTAGAGGGATTTATGGAGCATGGTTTTTGTCATTTGTGCTTGTTTAAAAATTCAGGGGGGCGGGATTTCAGACTTTTTCGTCTTGGTTTGACTAAAATGTTGCCTGCGGACAGAAAACTGACGCGTGGATTAACTGAAATTGGGGGAGATTTAAGATTGATACAATTGTTAATGCATTCAGCATAAAAAAGATCAAATTTACATAAGACATTGATATGTCATGTTCTTAGCCAAAAAGAAAAAAAAAAAAAGTTAAAAGAGGGATGTATCAAGTCATACAAGAGGCACCTTGCATGCCATGTTATGCAGTTCCGCTAATCATTTTATCATCTAAGTTAAAGATAGAATGTATACAAAAAGATAGAATGTATACAAGACGTATGGAGTTCAAATTCAAGTATCAATAACAATATGTTATTATTTCAAAATATATAAATATTTTAGTAATATAAGCTATTTATAAAAACAGTATATATATTATCGACCTTGAAAAGCTCCGAATACTTAAAATACTTGAACTTGATTTATATTACTTGGGTTCAACTTGTAGCTCAGTCAAAACTGAGCTTGAGCCAATCTATTAACTACTCACGAGTGACTTGCAAGTAGCTCCAGTCCAAACAGCCCTACTTAAAACTTCAAACTTACAAGCAAACCTTTTTGCTCAAAAAGTAAAACTGTAATAAAAATTGTAGTTCTTAGCTTATCAATTATGTAACCAAAAATCAAAATTTGAACGTGGATAAAATATTTTTAAAAATCAATGCACATCACAATTCACGTAGTACCATAAGTTAGGGTCCGTTTGGTTGGATGTCAATAGAGATGGCAATTTTTGACACAATCCGAAAACACAACACGAACCTAATCCGAAAATAACAGGTTTGGGTTTAAGCTTGGTTAGTTGGATCAAAATTAGGTTGGACCCGACTGACCTGCGGGTCGACCCTCCAACCCAAAAAAAAAAAAAACTAACATTTTGTAGCTTTGTTTCATCCATCTACATTCAAACACAAATTTCACCTTGGATAATTAATCAAGTAGATAGTAAGAGAAATTAAGAATTCTACTTAGGTTTATGAAGAGTATATTGTAAAAGAAATTAAGTGTATATTAGTGTGTGATTTTGATATTAGTGTGTGAAAAAAAAATGTATTTGATCATTGTGTGTGTTAGTCTCTTTTCTTCTTTTTCTCTGTCCTCTTTTCTTCTTATTCTTCTCCTTCCTTCTCTGTTTTTTTTTTTTTTTCGGATCAAGGAGTCAACCCACCAACCTGACTTGGGTCGGGTTCGGGTTGGCAAGTTGGGTGTTATGCCTATGGCTCAACCCGAAACCCGACCCACCAACCCGAAACCCCATCCGATTGCCACCCCTAGATGTGAAATATTTTCGTAAGGAAATTGTTTTCCTAAGAAAATATTTGACATAGAAAATGCCATTTTCCTTACAATTTTTTGGTGTTTGGATGATAGTGTGAAAATATTTTGAAACATAAATTTTTTTGATATTTTTTTATTTTTTTTTGTTAATTTGAGTTAAATAGACTAATAACAATTGTAATAAATGTTTGACAAGTAAATAGAGTTAACTAGAGATTGTTTTGTTTATAATTAATCTTCAAAATAATATAATGAAAAAATATACATAACTATAATCACAACCCAAAATGATGAAAACATTAGTTGATAATAATTAAAAATAAAAATTAGTTTGATAATTGAAGTTATAAAAGTAGGTACTTAAGTTTCATGTCACTCTAGTATTTTGGTGTTTGGGACCAACAATAATTTTAAAAATATTTTCAGTCTAAACAAACAGACTTCTAATGTAAAAAATTTTCTTGCGATTGGGAATAGAGGTAAAGAACAAAAAATTCTCAACTGCGAAAATACCAGATTCAATGGGCCACACAAGTTCACAAAACTCAACCTTTAATCCAGCCCAATTATTTAAATACTGGCCTAAACCCTGCCCACATCCCCACTCTCATCCTAGCCCATAAGTTGGAGTGGACAAAATAGTAGGTTTTTTTTTTTTTTTTTTTTTTTATGACGAAAGACAAAATAGTAGGTTTGTGGATCCGTATAATATACCCTCTTAAGTTTTGTGACTTTGGGCGGAATTTACATAAAACTTTTCAGAAAGTTTTATAATAAGCTCATCTGGAATAAATTTCTAATAAGTTATTTGAAAAATATAAACCATAATTTACTTTATTTAAAAAGTGCATGGGATTGTTTCTTTCTTGTTTTTTAGTGTCACAATTTCACATAATAATTTAACACGTAAGAAAATTATGATGGACAACGCTTTAGCCATGTTATGATTAGACCTTACTTGCAAGATGACGAAAACTATCGGGTCCAAGTGAAATTATCCCAAATTAAGGACTAACTTCAAAATACTGAAGCTAATTACTGCGAAATCTGGGACGAAAATTGGAAAAGAAGACCCCTCACTTTTTCCCGCCTGCATGGATTCCGTGTAATATATATATATACGCTGTAATTGAGCAATTTTCAGCAGCCGATTTGAATTACTTTCTCTCACACTCACGTGGAGAGGTGAGTGTAATTCAGGTAATTATATTCTTCATCTAGTTATTAGATAATTTTCAAGTTTCAATTACGAAGCTTAAAAAAATAAGGTTTCAATTATGAAAAATTTCACTTCTCTTAGTTTTATTTGTTGATCGTTTCAGATTTCGATGATGAAATGGATGAATTTTGATTGTTCTTCAGTTTCTATAACTACAAAGTCTGCATAATTTGAATTTGTTATGTAGGATTGGAACGATTCTGAACCGCTGCGAAGACAAATTTGCCATAAAACTCTGTTCCTCAATCATCAGCAGGTTTTTCTAAATTCGCAATTTAATTGATGCTTTTCATTTATGTAATCGAGACGATCAGTGGATAATATCAACTAATAGTTGAATTAGTGAATTTATTTCATTTTGGGAAGAATTTCTGGCTCTTTTCTTTTTTAAAATTACTATCTGTTGTTCGAACTCCTCTCGATCTTCCGTTTCTCTCCTGGTTAATTTAGATCATGAAGATTTCTGTATATATTTGATCGATAAGTTCAAAAACTATGGAATTGTGAATGTTTGGTCGTGCATTGTATTTCGTCACTATTACCAACTATAATGCATGCATTCACCAGTGAATTTGAAGCTTTCTGCTTCAGCTGATCAAGAGTTGAAAAGCGAAACATTTTAATATGTTTTTTTTTTTAGTTTTTATTTTCTCTGTTCGTCGAGCACCTTATGGAAAATGACAGACCTTATCGCATAATCAGCTGAGAATTTTCCTTTCACAATCGTATATACTGTGTAATGTACAGGTGTGCTGGGAAATCAGATTATGTTCTTGATTTTATTAGTTTTAGAAGTTCGAAATCTAAAATAGTACCAAATTTCTGGATTTGCTGGTTTTTACAGTTCCAAATTTAGCCCTAGATTCATACATATCAATTGACTTTATTTGATGACAGAAAAAAATGGACATAGTGATAGTTGGCGGCGTTGAAATGGATGTTCATGTGCTTAATGATTTAGGCGAGTTGATTGTCTACCGCGGCAACTTGGACTCTTTCACTTCGGCTGATCACTTTCGGTTTTGGGCTGACACGAGGGTATATCGTTATGGGAGATACTATGTTGCCAATTGGATCGCTTATCTGTATATGATGGGCCACACGGTGAATGGGGATCAAGAAGTGCAAGCTCTGGAGCATCATGGGATTCTAGTGGGGGGCACGGCTTGGCCTGATACGCGAGCCATAATCCGATGGGTACGCCTCAGTGACAATGTAATGGTACCATTTGAGAATCATCATTGGGTTGCACTCCCATATTCTGCTGCTCGGATTTACGTTACTCCAGGACTAAACCCGCCTGCAATTCCACAACTTGGCCCATGACTGCTCTCTGACTCGCCTCGAGCAACCACAACACTGACGCCCGTTAGCTCCCCTGCACCCTTTTGTCACCTGCATACACCCTGGTTCTGACACGTATGTCTGCTCGATTTTCCGTTAAATACTGCTGTTTTCTGGGTAAGTACAAAATACTTCTGTTACTAACCAGAAATAATGAGAGTTCCAACAACTTTCATAGCTTCAAGGCAGGATTAACATCTCTAGAAACTGGGTTGTGAAATTTTCCTTACTTTGTGCAAAAAGAATTGCGGGAGATAATTCTTCTTTTGAGTGGTAGTATCCGCTTGGTAACATGTTTAGATTGATTTTTTCTTTTTAGTTGTTTTTGAAGATGTGATTCTGAATATTTGAAACTGGTTTTCTACGTGCACAGATGGATGCATTCATGTTTGTATTGCGATTCGTGAATTTGTGATATGGAGTTATCTACATATATTGTGGGTTTAATAGCTTGTCAAATTGAATCTCTCCCCATATTGGACATTTTATATCTCTTTTCTGTGTCTCAAACGCTTTCTTGGCCGCCTCCTTTGTACTTCTGATACCCATTTCCCACCTTTATCCATTTTCTTCGTTGGTTTCTCAGTATGCTCTTGTAACTGTCTAGTGTTTGATCTTGAAATATGGTTGAAGGTTGAACTTTGCAAAATTTCTCTAGATTCCGGAGAGAAATGTTTGATCTATACGTACTTCATTCGTGTATTTAATCTTGAAATGCTATTCAAGTTTAGGTTGTGAGAGAATCATTTCATGTCTAGATGGAATTAATTAAAGGAAATTCCCACTTATTTATTCCGTAAGTAGTTAAGTTTTGCTTCTGTAATGGCTTAACGGAGTGTCAGAAAGGGAGTTCTTAAGAAAGGGAGTTATACTGCTTATGACCGATGTTTTTTGATATCTGAACAAGTATATGGCTTCCTAGGTTTGTGTGCTAGTTAGCTTGATATTCAAATAATATAAAGACTTAATTTTGCTTTGCGTATTTGGGGGAAAATTGGATATTGGTTATATGAATGGCCAAATTCTGCCCTACAGAGTATGGTTGAATGTTAAACAATCATTCTGGACATCAGGGCCTTTGGTACGGTTAAGGAACCGTATCCATTGTTTTGATTTGAAGGTACTAATTGGGGTTGTCCAAATGATGCAAGGCTCAACAGGTCAAAGGGCGATGCGTTATCTGGAATCTGAATGTGAGAGAACCGGCAGTGAATACTGACTAGGAGCATCGTCATTTTGTTTTTCTTTTGCTTTTTGTCTCTTTTCCTCCCTATAATTGAATCTCTTTGCCTAACAGGTACTTAATAGGTCAGTCATTAGCAGAGGAGCAAGAATATTGGTAATTTTTTGAAAAAAGAAAATATGAGATACTGACCTAAGTAACCAAAAGCGTCATAAGTCTGAATGAATTTTTTGGTAGAATCCACAGTTGTCTTGTCTTTTCTTTTTTCTAGTGCGTACTTTGGGTGTTCACACTCGTGAAGAAAACTATAATTATAATAGCAATATGAAGCTATCATCTTAATCCCTTTACTTGAACTCCGTTACAAGAGAAATCCATTCCTTAAAGAAAACTTCCAAAGCCTCCAGTCAACAGCCAACAAGTGGTTAGAACCATGGCAGGGCGCGTCACCACATTATGTGATTCTACCCAATCAGCAGGAGGCCAAGTGTATCTTTTACAAGTTTATCATCTCCCACAAGATTCTATCTCATCACCTCCACACAAATGAAAGCGCGTGCGCCCACGCCCACCACTACAATGACCCAAAGCGAAAAGCTATGCGCAAAGAAAAAGCAATCCCTTTCTGAAAACGAACCCATTTCTAACCTTTTCTTTCCATCCTTCCGTTTATTATTCTCCTTAATTCTCTATATAAATACTACTCTTGAATCATTTGTTCCTCAAGAACAAAACATGTGTTACCCCGGCGTTCATTTGATTGATCCTTTCCACCCCAAAAATGGTCGCGGCAGCCCGAGGAACTTAGTTTCTCCTGTGGGAACGGCAGCGGCAGAGACGGTGGTGAGGCGGCATCAGCGTGAAACAACTGATATGGCTCGAATAGCTGGTAGGGGTAGAGAAGGCGCTAGTAGGGGAGTGATGAAACAGTGTGTCTGTTCACCCACGCTGCACCCAGGTTCGTTTAGGTGCAGGCACCATCACATAGAATATCAATGGGTTGGTCGCCTGGGACCCAAAAGTAGATAGTTGGTGTGTTGCGCCTTTCTTACATTCAAACAGTTGCATACAATGTAGATTGTGCTCGTAATGTGATTCTATATGTTCTAGTTTTACTTTCTCAAATTATGAACATCATCTAGGAAATTGATGTGTGAAATTCAAACAGCAATCCAAAATTCCCTTGCCACCTCCATCCCCAGGCCCAGGGCAACCTAGAATTAAGTCCTGCATGCCACCGGGATCAGGAGTTTGCTCAATCATGCGCCAAAATTCTGGCATGATAAAGACAAATTCACAAGAAACTGAATTGGAAAAAGATTGAGCTTTCAAGAGGGACAAACTCGTGACACAATCGGGTATTTATTAATAGAAATTGTGTAGTTTATACATAATACTATAGTTTACATACTCCTCCGAACTCATTTGTGCCATTGCTCCAGGCTACATAATAAAAGCTTCACTCTAATTAAGGGCAGATAGTAATCACTGAAAACACTCTATGACCCATGCTATTTAGTTTACATCCTCCTCGGAACTCATTTGTGCCGTTTCTCCAGGCTACATAATAAAAGCTTCACTCTAATTAAGGGCAGATAGTAATCACTGAAAACACTCTATGCCCATACTTTTTACTTTACATCCTCCTCGGAACTCATTTGTGCCGTTGCTCCGGGCTACACAATAAAAGCTTCACTATAATTAAGGGCTCATAGTAATCACGGAAAACACACTATGACCCAAATCTCATTAGTCACAAACCTCTATGCTATGTACACAAGGGATGAAAGTTAACGACTCGAAGCCAATCTTGGAGGTGCTTGCCTGCAGCCTGTGGCGTCCATAGGTAATCACTGCATAAGCAATCACTGCCCAGAAAGTACAAAGGGTTAGATTGCCATACCAGGAAAGGTGCACTCAGTAAATCTACAAATTATACATTCACAATTCTGAATTCTACTCCAGCAAGCTGCAGTAGTCCTCAGGTCCTTTGTTCAAGCATGTTGAAGTTTACTTATAAAAATGATCTAAGACTTAAAACGATCTTCAGCATTAGGCCTGGGGTACTTCGTTCAAGCATGTTGAAGTTTACCTATAAAAATGGTCTAAGAGGACAATAAACAATATCAGTTGCTGCCGCAACAATAATTTTGCAAAATTTCAGGGTTGTCTAAGTAGCTAACCGTTTCTTTAATGGTACTAACTCTTATGAGACAGTAAATGCACAGAGAATGAACAAAGATTTAAGTACTTTACCTCAGGGTAACAATTTTGTCGTTCGATAGTCTGATTATATGTATTTATATTAACTTCACATGACACTTTTCCCTGCAAAAAACCATAATCAAGCATATAAAAGATCAAGAGTGAATATGGAAACATAAGACTATCTCAAAAAGAAAAAATTGAATTGGATCCAAACTGGTGGCAAAATATGGTGCATTGAAGCGTAAGATTACCTCGAGAGGAATCTCAAAAAAAAGCAACCCAAGCTGGCCGCCTATTTTTGTAACCGTATCCAAAGTAATTTCTCCCTCAGCTAAGTCCACAATCAACGGAATCACATCCCAAATGATTTCCACAGCATCTAGCTCCACAGTAGCATTAACATATGACGACGCTCTGGCTTTAATATGGCCGTGTTCCGATGTGGCGTACCCCAGCTGCTTCCCCCTGTACCCGATCGCAACAATCAACGATTTATAGTCAATCGAGAAAAAATCTCTGTTCCGAATCTTGACAGTGATGTCTAGGGTTATGTCGAGGGAGATTTTTGGGAATGTGAGGATGTGGAGGCGGTCGAGGCGGAGACGAACGATGGAGATCTCGGGGTCGGACGGCCAGAGGAAGAAGATAGCTAGACCGAGGAGGAGGAGAGCGGCGAGGCAGATTAAACTTCGTCGGCACGTACGGCTGGGGAAGGATGGGCGGTTGTAATAACGGGGTAGAAGGATGACGTATTGAGGTTGTTGGGGTGGCTCCGCCGGGAGTGGTTGGTAGTAAGATTGCTGCGGCGGCGGTTGAGGTGAGGGGCGGTGGTCGGAGGGTTTTGAGGAGGTCATGTTTGGCAGGTGAAAGTTGCTGGCGTGTGGGGGAGCTGAAGAAGCGAAACGGAGAAGCTTTTTTCCGGATGAGATATAGGGAAAGATGGAGGAGGATAGTCGGGTGAGGTGGGCCACGGGGGTGATAAATAAACTTGTCGTAGTCAAGTTTTCTTTTGTTAATTAATTCTTTGTTTGTTTAAACATTATGGTGATATTTTTTGTGTAGGGATTTACTCATTTGAACTTTTTTCCTTTTTTTTGACTTTGGTCCACCCTCTTCTGAGGTTTTTTAATTTTTTATTCTTTCATTTTATTATTAATATTATTCTTTTTTAACAAATGAATTATTGATGGTTGGACAGATACAAATTGATAATTGGGTCGATTAAATTTGGATTTTCACACACTTTTCTAATTTGTATTTTACATAGCCAACATGAACTTCATGATAAATTATTTGAGGAGCAAAGTTATGGTATTTAGACAAGTGTGGATTGTTGTTTTTGTTACAGAAGACAGTTCTTGTTTTCGGGGGAGCAATGAATTCCACTAGACGATAAGTATAATCTAAAGATTTTCACGCAATAAATTTGTTAGGCGTTTGATATTCATACGAGCCAAATGATTTTTATAAAGAATTATTTGAGGCAAGAAGACCTACCATTTAGATAAGCGTGGCTTGAATCTTGATGCTTTAATCTCCAAGTGTTTAATGTTTTGAAGCCAAGTGGTAGCAACATGTCATAAAAAATATTGTTCATGCGCTGTGAGTGACAATAGAAAGACGCTTTGCTGTCATGGCTTGACCCAAAAAGAAGAGGCAGTGTTACAGAAACCATACGATGTACATATAGCAACAGTGCACATGTAGACAGCACTGAAATGGTCAGTATGTTTCCATAACTGTCAAAAATGTTGCAACAGCAAAAGATCAAAATAATTATTCTGCTCTCATTAAGACAATCCATACAGCTTTAAAATCTCATTAATCCGGTATACAAACATTCAAGAGTTTTGATGTGGAATTTGCAATATTAATGTTACATACAGAAGATACAACAAAACAGAGCTCAGATTTCACGTCCAACACGAAATCACAAAGAAAAGCCTCGTAAAAGCTCATAGACCTCAGGTCATCATTGACTCTCGTTGTTTCTGTCACGCTGTTTTGCGACGGACTTCAAGTTCCTATACATATCTGAACAAGCAAGAGAAAAATCTGACATCGCCCGGAAAACCTCAGGCAAACGGCTTTTCAGAGTTGCCAAAGACTTCTCCCTCACCTGAATGCACTGCTTCTGGTATTCTTCTTCTTCCTCTTCCAATCTCTTCTTAAGTACTTCTACCTGCAACTTCCGTTTATCTATAGGATCCTTATCTTGTGCCCTCTCTGGATCCATTTCATCAGGAGGTGTTCTCCGCTGCATATACTTCTTATGCCAATCCTCAAATTGGCGGGTTTTCTTTGAGAGCTCCCTTCGAGTATCCTCGCATTTGTCTCTCAATTTCATCTCCTCTATTTGATACTGCACAATATTATCTACAACAGCAGCAAAGTTATTAATGGCAGTTCTTGCAAGCTCATCTGGAACCTTCTCGAGATAGTCATTCCAAGCACGTAGGAGGAAAAAAATTGGGGGATTCGCAGGTCTTTGTGGGGACGAAACCTTCTCCTTCAGATTTGTATCTATAGGAATAAGATCCAGCTTCAACCAATTGTGTAAAGACCTAATGTAATCTTTTTGGTTCTTCATGAGTTTTTCAAATTGTGTGTTCCATTCTGTTACAACATGCCACAGCTGGAACGTGTGTTCATGGTGGTGCTCACTTGTTTCCTTGGGAGACTGGGATATGTGTAGAGACCTCAGAGCTACTACAATCTTGGACTGCTTTTCATGTTGTTCACTCATGCTCTGCCACATTATAGCCATTCTGCAATCCAAGATTATCAGTTAAATGAACTGCATGGAATGCCAGAATGCAAACTAGGAAATCACGTAAAGCAGGCAATAGAAGAATAAATAGATCACAGTTCTAGTTCAGAAATTTTCTCCAAATAAGCAAAAAGTTAGAAGTGTATTGCTTTATATGGTGGTTTATAGTTTCTGACATGCTGAATTTAACTTCCATATTCACTTACAAATTACTGGGATGGAAACTGAAAAAAGGGGAAAAAGAAACATTGCATTGATTCAAACTGAGCCCCATGGATGTCTAACAAATGGGCTACTCCTTTCATATAGTTGGCATGCTGTTCTTTTTCCTCCTCCCCACCCCAGCCTCCAATTTTTTCCCTTGCACTTATTCTGTTACCATCCAAGTTGTGGCGTCATATATGATATCATTGCTAGCTTATTTTGATTGGAACATAGATGACATGATGGAGAGGAAAATCCCCAAAAACAGCTAGGAAAAGTACCACACGGATATTAATTTCTTTCCTAAACAAGTTTAACAATGTATCTTGGATATAACTTACCCATCAACAAGTTTAACAAGTTTTGGATACAACTGCTCATCCCGCAAACAATTTATTTCTGAGACAGTTGAATCCATTGATTGCATGTCAACAATGTATCTTGTATGCAAATGACTCACAGTTGCTTTCATTCTCTCTAATGCTTCAGTATTTGAGTCACGTTTCTTCAATTTATTCAAAGAAGCAACCTTTCTTTGATATTCAACTTTCATTTGCTCACCAGCCTGTTGAATATCCGCGTAGCAGTAATTCACAAAAAAGGAAAATATGTTAGAGTCGAACTGGCTACCAGAGACCAGGTCACAAAGTGGCAGGAAAACATAGGGCACATATCCCTTACCTCCCAAGCTTTATGGAAAAAGTTAGTGTATTACTTTCCTAATTTGACCTAGTAAAACATAATTGTTTATACCAATTAACTTGTTGAAAAACAATGAGAGTAACCAGACAAGCAAAGAAATCGAAAAAAGCCACAGCACATACTTTTACTTCATCATATAGCTTTTTTTCCCATGCTAGCATCTTGTCCAAAACTGTTGCATGGGTTTCATGCTCTTCTGAATCGAAATCATCCTTTCCATCATCAGCATTTTGCAAACCTCTAAAGGACCTATTCCATGTAATCACACGCATGACCCTAGCAGAATGATCAATATGCCCTACAAAACAATATTTCCATCAGTTAAATAATTAGCATAAAATCCACGACCTTTCTCAGCTCAAGATAAGATGGAGTAAGGTAAATAGGATAATGCTCCTTGACAATTCAACCAGATAACGTATTTCCTGAACCTCATTTTCTGCTGTCCCACACATACTTTACAAACAAATAATCATGAAATTAAATTCTGCTGTCAATACAGATATAAATGACTGCGACAGAACTATGCAACTATTACAAAGAAGATGAACTAGTCTTCAATGCGTATCTTAATGGTTTTGGTCAATGGCAATGCAAAACAGAAAGCTCATGATGATCAATAGCACATTGGTCAATGCTACATCATTCCAAGTTAGGTATCATCTTGCCAAAGTTCATTTCTCAAAGAAAATCACAGTGAGAAAATTCGCACCAAGATTGAGAACTACCGCATATAAAAAACGAATCCTTGATACTGGCAGTTTCAAAATACAGAAACCAAAATATATCAATACCTCTATTATCAGCAAAATTGGAGTGATAATGCAACCGAGTAGCTTCAAGCATCTTCGAAACCTCATGAGCACTCTCTGAGGCCTTAAGAAAACAATCATCCAGCTCACTGAATATCTGCAACAGATTGACACTTGAACCACCTCTCCTTTTACCTTCAGCTGGAACTACCTGTTTCACTCTCTTCACCACCTTCGGAGGAGGAATCACCTGAGGTGGCTTTGGAGGAAGCTCAGGCGCCTCCTCAACAGCCTCCACCAGCTCTGACTTCCCGGCACTCCTCCTCCCTCCAACACTCCCACTACCACCATCGCCACCACTGCCATCTACGCCATCAATTTCACTTCTTTGAGCTCTTTCTTGCAAAACCTTCTGCTCAAATTCCTCCCTCTCCACCCTCCCCTCATCCACCTCCGCCAGAGTCGGCCCCGTCATATTCTCCATTGGCGGAAAAAAATAATCCCACGAAGTTATCCCTTTATTATCCAGCGGAGGCGGCGGGGGAGGGCGATGATTACTCTGCGCCGGACCCACCGGGGGCGGAGGAGTCTGCGCCCGTGGAGGTGGGGAAGGCGGTTTCGGCAATTCCTCATCATCAACAACCTCAGCACGCCCAACTCCACTTCTACCGCCGCCGCCACTACTCTTACTACTCCGATGCTTCAACCCACCGTGAGTGCTCTCATTTTCCATCTCATCATCCTCGTTATCCTCTTCCATGATCGGGTCAGAGTGCTTCAAATCGGGATTCTGTAACGACATCTCGGGCATGGTGGCAGCTCGCTGGATAGTGGCAGCAGGAAAAAGAGGCAGCGGAGGGGGAGGAGGTGGAAAAGGCTCGACTGGGGGCTGGGGGAGGGAGGGGGGTCCTCCAGGAACGGTCGAGGAAGCAGAGGAGGAGGGATATTGGACCTCGCCTTGAGCATAATCACTGAGAGCAGCTCCGGTGTTCTTTAAGGCCATGGCATAGGCGGAGTGAGCAGCGGCAAAGGCGTTCCGAGCAGAGACAGCATCTTTCATGAATTGCTTTCGTTCTTTACATCTTGTCACAGTTTCTTCGTTCTCGATCTTTGATTGGCTGCACCCCATTTGTGCCTCTGGTTTGCTGATTAATTACACATAAATTAAATAAATAGATGCGAACTTGAGAGGGAAAGAGTAGAGGGATTGATCGGTGATCAGTTTCTTTCTTGGGAGAATTTTCTTTTTTCTATTCAAGAATTTGGAGTGCTAGGAGGAGGGAAAAGTATACAATACACCACGTGCATTGCCACGTGGTGTACTAGAACCAATAATTTATCGCCATGTGGCAATGGTGGGTCATACCTTGTATTATTTAGCGATGTGTGATTGGTTCTAGTGCACCACGTGGCACGCCACGTGGCGCGCGTGGTGCACGCAATACTCACTCCTAGGAGGAGATAATTATTGTGCGGCGGAAGCAGGCAGTCTATTCTTACTTTATTTGCTTCTGTTTTGTTTTCTTGTGGGCTTTTACTGTTTTAATAACAAGTGGTAATTTTCCTCAAAAAAAAAAAAAAATAACAAGTGGTAAGACTTCAGGAAGGTGAATAAAGAAAAGAGCAAATAGGGGAAAATTGCTAAGATAGTTCGCGATACTTTTGAATCATGTCTTTCTAGTCCTCACATTTTAATACTAGGCAAATTTCATCGTTTAAAATGTCCTAGCTTGGTTCTGAATTAAATTTCCGTTTACCCATCTCTCCAGTGTACATAAATGTCATGGGTACTCTATATTAAAAAGCTTATTTGACAATGTTCAATATTCAATAGATAAAGTTAATTTTTTCTAATAATAAATTTAATTGTTTCATCGAAGGAAAATGACCTCTACTTTTTTGTCTCTCGAAAGACTTTATGCACGTAGTTAGGATCATCATCTTTACATTGGAGATGAACACGAGATCTTCGTTAGGTTGATGTGATGCTGCTGATTAAATATGGGAAATGGTCATTTGAAATTTAAGGGGCTAAAAATAAATTTTGATGGTTTTGGACACTTTTTGTTCTTTTGGGGGGCGGCGATGATGGAAAATATGGTGTCGGTTTGCCCGATTAGTTTTGCGAATGACAATTCATCAAAATTCAATATGACAACGTTGCAGGGGGCTTCAGTGGATCCGACACACAATGAGCACACAAGATCTTGGGGGGTGAAAACAAGGAGAAGTTTTGAGAAAGCTTCATAGCATTGCCACCAGCATCTTTCTATCCCCAACACATTGAATATGGAAAAGGAAAAAGAATGACTGAAATTCTAGCTTCCTTGCTTCAACTAAAAGACACTTTTTTTTAATCTCTCAGTTTCTCTTAACGGAGATAAAAACGACATCTATGTAATCCCAACACTTCCGGAATTTAGCGTTCAAGTTCCGGATCCCTAAGCTCCAAGCTGAGAGAGAGAGAGAGAGAGAGAGAGAGAGAGAGAGAGAGAGAGATACTTCACCGACAAAGATCTCTGCCTCCGACTGCTTTTACTCTACGCAGTCCCCATCCAATCTATATTCTCAATAAGGCTTGCATGTGACTGCGCATCCCCTCTTTTTAAGGCTTCTGTTGTACTACCATTAGGGGTGAGAAAAAAATCCGATGACTTGAAAATCTAACTGATCCGAATCGATTCGATCTGAAAAATAGGGTACTTGAACCTTCTTTCTTTTAATGGGGACAAACTAGGGTCAGGTACCCGCAAATTTAGAGTCAAATACGAATCAGAAAACTAAAAATCCGTGTATACTCGATCTAACCCGAGGGTATATTATATAAATATTAAAAAATATAAAAATCTTATCATAATTATATTAAAAGTATATGGACCGGATATCCGTTACCTCATCTGCATACTTTCTAGAATTAACCGGACGTCCGTTATCTCATCCGTTACCTCGTCCGCATCCTTTCTGGAATTAACCGATCGTCTGTTTCATCCTTTGGTGCGTCCGCTTGGTCGTCCGCTTCACTTTTTACTTTCCATTTTGACTTTTTTTTTTATTCCTAACTAATTTTACTGCACATATACCTTGGTAGAACATTAGTATATATTATCATTAATTTGTTAATCATCAAAACCAAGATGAATTGAGACTATAGTGTCATCAATTTCCCTATAAGCTTTCAATTAGAAACATAAATTAGTGGACATTTACGATTATTTGAGAAATTAAAAAAGTCAGGTGTATGATTTTGTGTTCCAGTCATTACAAATTTCAATCCAACAAAAAAAAAAAGGACGGGTTGGGTACCCTGTGACCCGACCCTATTTTTTGAGTACCTGAAAACCGGGGACTCGAGAGCTTTGGGGTCGAGTTAGAGTTAAAAAATTATTGACCCGACAGGTTAGCGTCGAGTCAGCCAAATCCTTTTAGGGACGAATACCCGACCCGTGCCCACTCCTAACTACCATTGAGTTGGAAGTTTTCTGTTGCTGGCAGTATCGTTTTCTCTTTTCTTGCTTTTGATTTGATTTTATTGTTTATATTTCCATGATGTGCTTAAAGACAATGTTCTTATTTAAATTGAAACGTTAATTGAATTGCAATTTGAGGTTAAGGCATGTGCATTCAACTTTTTTACGGAATATAATGAATCGCAAAAGATGCAAGAGAGTATACCAGAAAAGCAACAACACGAGTCTATGGGAATCCCATTGAGATTGAAGTTTTACTCTCTCTCTCTTAAAAAGGCCCACTTAGTCTCAAGTCATATTCCCATGGTTTGCAGAACTAAGCTCTACAATCCTAAATACAATCTTGAAACTAAATGTTGGAACTTTATACCAATTAATGAAACCAGCTTACGTAATTGAAAAGGTGAGAGTTTCCCCCACAAAAGCCAACTCCAAAAGACATACAAGCATAAAGCAACTAGACAGTCGAAATCTAGGCAGGAGTGTACGATGGAAGATCATGCATGTGAAATAGATGTGATCTCCACAACCAATTCAGTAACTACTCCAAATTACGGTTATCTCTTCACATACTTGATCTGCCATAACTCAACATCATTTCCTCTCTCATAACCTCTTACATATTGTGGAATCTGTGTGAGATCAACACGCTTGCCCAGAAAGCAAGATAATGATCTCCTTTCAAGATCATCACAATCTGCATCCATTGAATACCACAATCAAGAAGTGAATAGAAAATAGAAACTCAATAATAATATATAATAGGAATATTATTGATCTTGCTATGCGGTGCTTGCTGCTTACCTCCCTCAGTAAAATAGCTTCGGAAATGTGAATAACCATTGGCCACGACATTGAGATCATCAAGACTGAAGTTGTAACGCTTTTCTAGTGCCAAGTATAGCACCTAAGTCAAAAGAAATACTTGAATTAATCAAATTTATACACAGGATTTGCACAGTTTCATGGACTAAAGTTCTGCTTGGTCCCATTATGACTGGAGGAAGGTCTATTAATGCCCTAAAAGTTAATCCTAACATAAATTCCAACTTTGGTGTTGGTACCTTTTCTGGATACTTGGACATTATTCTCTGTAAAGTAGTAAAGAATGCATCAGTCAGTTCATCGTTGTAAATAACATCAGCAGCTACAATCAAAGAAGCTTTCCAGAATTCTTCAACTTCCGATTTGCTCCAACTATGGCTGCACAAACACGATGCAAGTCAATCTTTCACCTAGTTTAAAAGTTTGAATCACAAAACTTTGAAGTAAAATTTGAGAATAAAAGTACAAAAAGTAATTCAATTATCTGGAGTTAGTTAATAGACTGCACCCAATTACCTCTCTTCAGACACGGGATCTTCTATTCCTTGAGGGTGCCATGAACACTTCCAATCAAGTTCACGTACATAAACTGAAGCACTACGGTGGAATATTCCAACATTTAGATGAACATTCTTAGTACAGTTGTCAAGCACTTCTTCACCATGGTCTGTCAAAAATGACTCCATGCTTCATGAGACTTGATATTATAAAGAATGCAAAATTAGCTTGAATCACCAACCTGGAAAAAAAAAAGAAAAACACAGACACACACATCTCTACAAACTCAACAAAGACTAGAAATGCACCTGTTATGAAGACTGCTCGAGCAACATGTGCAAGTAACATGCCCACTAAGCCTGCGAACAACAGTTTAAAAGAACCCTGTCAAACAAAGTTATTGATACTTCAGATTCATGGTGTGGAGAAACTTCATGCCAAAAAAGTGAAGAAGCATTCTGGCATTCTGGAAAATTAAAATCTGACCAGCCAAAGACAGGTATCGAATGACCTAATCTGACTTTCAAAAATCATGGTATTTCAGCAGGGAAGTATATGTTTCCATCATAAAATGGTGTTTCAAATGTTATGCAGAAAGTTTGTGTGCAAAAGCACAATTCCACTAGAATTCTGAAAAACATGATTAGCAGGTAATTCGCGCATCAAGTTACTTTTCAACTTTGTAGATCATATAATCATAAATGCGCTCAAATTAAAGTTGAACCTCCATTTAGGTTCATCATTTTCTAAACTCAAAAGCATCAAATGAAAGATTTTGACTTGAGCTTACAAATTGAACTTGAATGATGTTTTGTTAATTTTCTTTTACAGGTTATAAAAACTTTTAGACTACAGATTAGGGGCTTAAACTCAATGGCAAAAAGATGCATCTCAAGATAAAATATTCGATGGGAAAGAAACCAAATATGAGCTTTCAATAAGTGCAAGCCCAACGAATGCATATCAAAATGAATTTGAGCTCACAATTTAAATTTAATCAAACTCAAGGCCAAGTGAGATTGAGTCCAATCATGCCAGTATTCATCTCAGAAACATTTTATCACTGTTCTAATTTCAGCTGAGTACTAAATGTTTCAGTCCTAATGAGAGGCATTTATCAAATATTGACCAAATCATAACCAATGCTAGTGATCCTACCAAATAAGTATTAGCTTTACCTGTACCAGCACCAAGCTCTATTGCAACAATTCCATCAAGATCTCGCGATGTAAACATCTTGTGCAACACAAAATCAGCTAACACTAATTCTGCTCTCCAGACCTGCTACGAAAAGCAGGCAATTGAGGCATAAAAATGGAGAACATTACCAAGAATTGCAGATGTACACAGAAAAAGGTTGCTACAAAATGATTGATCTTCTTATTCTGTTGAAAGTCAAAAGACAAGCAGGTTTCTTTCCCCCAGGGGGCCGCTTCTCTATTGCTAAAATTGAAATCAACTTACATAAAGATAAACAGAACAAAGAATAAGGGATTTCAATTGTTTGGTAATTTGTCCAACAAAATTACCTGCAGACCAACTCTTGGAATTGATGAAGTGATGTTGTGCCTGATGGTCACTACGAAACGGTCTTTGGGTAGTTCTGCAAAATAAAAAGGAATTGTTAGGAACTTGCTTTTGCATTAATAGAGTAATTAACATGGGAAAATCCTCAAGTTTTTTCATATACTTCAAATTACACAGCAGAAAAAAAAATGAAAAAACTCACCTAAAAGATTAACCATACAACTAGCTAATCAGCAAGCAAATACTACAGAAGATCACAATTGAGACAAGATTTCTTGTTACTAAAAACTTACTGCTGCGTCGAGTTAGAATAAGATCACCATCTTCATCCAGGTCACAATCTCTACTCGCTGAAGCCAACTCGTCCTCGAATGCAACACTATTTTTGCTCTCGACGGGTTCATCTACAACATATTAAATAATAGTTAGAGACTTCCTATCAGATAGTTTCTCTTCATTATAGCAAAACACCCTTGTTGGTAATCAGAAAATACATTAACTGCTTAATTTGGATTTATCAGAACTTAAACATTATCGAAATACACAAATGAATTGGAAATTATCAACAGTTTTAATCTTTGTTAACTATTTCTCCAGATTTTTCAACTAACATCAATCAAAAGAACCCTTCCCAGAATTAAGCTCAATTGTTGTCAAGCAATTCAAAATCGTACAGAATAAGGGCTTTCATCGATTGATTCAAGAAACGATGCTGGGTGATGCATACCTTTAACTAAAGGTGGTAGGGTAATGACGAATTGGGATATGTGCGCCCCAGATTGCCCAGGAGGGCAACCCAGGTGAACTTCGCTCATAACTTGCTCCTCCTCCTCCTCGACCGACGATGAGGAGGAGGCACGGTTGTCTGGCGGTGGTCGCCCCGTGTTCTCGCTATCCATGTGAAAAGAGCGCTGACTGATGAAGTGCGGCTTCTCAAGTTGTACCTGATGCTTCTATCCTGGTACCGATGTATTTTCCCTTCTCTTTGTGAAGGCTGTTTTGTACTTTGTAGTTTGTAAATTGTCGCTCTTGGACAAAACGTTAAAATAGATAAGGATAAACTTGGAATTTTGATAGCAGAATTAAACAAGAAACTACCCAAAGTTTTATTTAACTAAAGAATTTTGGGAAGAACATAATATGTTTGCATTACGCATTACATTACTCTTCTATGCACATTTGTTTCGCAAAGTTGCCATCACAAATCATTTTCGTACAAAAACTATTTTTCAGGCCACTTTCGAAAAGAAAAGATTTTAATCGGTTTTTCTTTCACCGATAGCTTCTACAAAAATTTAGTCACAGCAAAATTTATGTCTTTCCTTTTCTTTATTTTCTCAAGACTAGGAGTGTAATCAAGCCAAGCCGATCTCGAACATCTCACGATCGAGATTGGCTCGATTACTAAATCACCTTGCTTGAGCTCGAGCTCGTCGAGTCTTCAAATCTCGAGCTTGAACTCGACTCAAGCCATATTCAAGCCATGTTTGAGCTTGAGCTCAAGCTTGAACTCGAATTTATTAATATGTGTTATTAAATTTGGGGTCAATCTATAAATTATAAAAAATGTATATATAAGGGAGGAAAATGCAAAGAATAAAAAATTACATATTTAATATATTTGTATTATATGTTTTATATATTTGCATACAAGTCTCTAAAGTATTTTTAATTTTCATAAGAAGGCCCTCAGCTGCAGTGGATGGCAGACTACCGTCGACCGCGATGACTTTTTCGCTCCCAAATCACATCATGGACTTGTTTTTTGGCATAGATTACAGATCCAAGTTTGGATTTGGACAAAAATAGCCCAAATTCCACAGATCTAAAGAGAAAACCGCGAGTAGGCCGAAATTCATTCTAGCCAAATCATCTCCGATTCGTACAATCTTTATACTAAAATGACCAGAATGATCCGTAGAACAATATTACATAAATAATCGGTTGTAAACAAAGCCAAAAAGGCACAAATAAAAACTTCAAAACCCATCATTCTTTTCGATAAGCATATTAGCAATCACCATCACCAACATATAATAAAAATAACAAAAATCGTAGATGGGTGTGCGTCTCTTTGTGTGTGTGTGTGTGATGTCGTGTATGGATTTGGCCTTTGATGGCCTACAATCGTGGAAGTTAAGAGCTAACAAAGAGAGCGAGAAAGGGAGAGGACGGAAATGGTGGTTGGGGAGAGGAACGGGTGGGTGAAAGAGTGATTTTTATTTTTTTATTTTTGTAATTTTAATTATACATAAAAGGAATTTACCAAATTATCCTCCATTATTCAAAGGTAGATGATAGTAGAAAAGATGTAATTTGCCTAAAATATTTAAAACCTTTAAGTAATTTTACATATAGAAATAAAAATAATAATATAGATGTATTCGAATAACTTGACGAGCACTCAAGTGAGAGACATAAAACCTCGAAATCGGCTCGATAATGTATTCGAGCTGCTCGAGCTCAACTCGAGCTCGGTCAACTTTGAGCTTGAGTCGAACCTTTGACTGAGTAGCTCACAAGCTATTCGGTTCATTTACACCCCTACTCAAGACAAATTAAAACAAAGTGATATTATGATAGCTGATTTTAATCTTTATTTCTTAATTAGAAACACAAAATCCAAATGAAAAGCTGTATGTACAAACTGAGGAGAAGGTTTTCCTCCCTAAGATGAACATTTGAAATAACAATAGCATGTCTAGCAAAAGCCCAATTAAACTCACTGTTTGTAAAATGACCAAGGTTCTTTGGTTATTTGAATCTTGAATTAAACTGCTAATTATTCCCAAATCTCCTAAAAAAACCACCACACAGACAAGCATGCGCGTGCATATCTGGGCATATTAGTTATTTCAATTTACAAAAGTAATCTAGTTATTTTAATTTAGGGTTAATTGCAGTAAACCCCCATCGATTATTACCTTAGTTGCATTTTGCCCCCATTAAAGATTTTTATAAGCATTTTGCCCTCTTAAACCAATTGTAAGATAAACAAAATATTAATTCCATCCATTTTGTTGATAAAATGACAAATTTATCCTTTATTCAAAGTTTAGATGAGAAAAAAATACTGCATTGTGTTAAAAAATATTTTACATTATTTTAATTTGTCTCTTTCTTCAATTAAAATTTGCCTGCATTTATTTGTTTGACCATAAATGTATTATTAAATTTTCATTCTTTTATTGCATATTTCAGGTTATATTTATTGGAAAAACTCACGTGCCAAAACATATATATGCTTGGACTACTTTTTATTGAACCATCATTTGAGAGTTGAGAATGTTAAACGAAATTTAAGATGAATACTCCATTTTATTTGTTCTTAATTTCTTCAGTTAACTCACACTTTCACAATAATATAGAGCACATTTTAAATAGCTCCATCTCAAGCTATGCACCTATAAAAAATTAACAAAATACAGTTATAGAAAAAAGAGTATTACTATACATATTGTGCACTATTAAAAACTCAAGAAGAAAAATTCTATAGTGCTATAATAAAGGGCAAGTTCTCATGGTATAATCAAATTTTCTAAAAATATTTTTGATAAAAAGTACATTAATAACGCACATAGATTACTAAAATAATCTTTTAAACCATTTAAATTTTTAAACTATATATTACTAACGCAAATTTCTTAAATCAGTTATCAATAGAAAGTAGTGCTTGTGAATTTTTTTTAGTAAATAGAATTTGAATTATGCAATAAAAGTACAAAAATTTAAAAATATATGATCGAATCGATAAAATGCAGGACAAAGCAATATAATACAAAATGTTTTTTAGCAAAAAAATAGCTCATTTAAATTCTGAATAGAGGGCATGTTAGTCATTTCATTATCAAAATTAGATAAAAAAAAATTCTTTACTTTATAATAGGTTTAGGGGGCAAAGTGCTTATAAAAATTATTAAGGGGGGTAAACTTAGGACTATCAATAGGGTCGGGCCAGTCCGAACCCAGCCCGTTTGACCCCTAAAAAAAGCTCATGAGCCTAACCTTTTATTGGGTCGATCTGAGATTGGGCCTAAATATTATACCTGAAATATTTTTGAGCCAAGCTCGAGTCTCAATAGGCTCAGCTTCGTATAAAGTTCGGCTCATAAAACATGTATATGTGTGTGTGTGCGTGTGTGTGTGCATGTGTATCCCAACCCAAATATAAAATTGCACACACATACACGCACATATATAATATAAAATTATGTATAATATATTAACTAATGATATCATTAAATCTTAGTATGTATAATATAAAAAAAAATTTAGTATGTAATTTGCACATAAAACGTAAAACTATTTCATTGTCTTTTGAACAAAAAGTTGTATAATATAAACAATAACATGATTATTAACTCTAACTAAAGAATACTGCAAGATTTTCTTGTCAAATTATTACTCCGCGTAGACATGGAGTTTAACTTTTCTCTTAATAATGAATGTACACTTTACATCTTACAATGATTTGTTATACATATATATATATATATATATTATATATATGTCCCAACCTAAATATAAAATTGCCCACACACACACAATATATAATATAAAATTATGTATAATATATTAACTAATGATATCATTAAATCTTAGTATGTATAATATATAAAAAAAATCTTAGTATGTAATTTGTACATAAAACATAAAGCTATTTCATTGCCTTTTGAACAAAAAGTTGTATAATATAAATAACAACATGATTATTGACTCTAACTAAAGAATAGTGCAAGATTTTCTTGTCAAGTTATTACTCCACGTGGACATGGAGTTTAACTTTTCTCTTAATAATGAATGTAGACTTTAGCATCTTACAATGGATTTGTACAACATGTGAAATCATTTGTATTAAGCTTACTTATAGTACTTAAAGTATACCTTATCATTTCTATGGGGCTGTTAAATTGTAAGAATATTTCAATAGGTTTAGGTCTCGTGAACTTAAGCTCACAGCTCGAATATTTTGTGAGTCGAGGCTGAGCTTCACATTTATAGACTCGAAACTCATAGTTCAAAGCTCATAACCCGATTAATTAAGTGAGGTAAGCCTGAGCTTGTTAAAACCTGACTCATAAAGCTTGATTGACAGTTCTAAGTAAATTACATATAGGTAGTAGTTGATGTGAGTTTGCTGCAATTAACCCTTTAATTTACAAAAACAGTCAGCATAAAAAGCCTGTCTATTAGGGGTGGCAACGAGTCGGGTTGGCGGGTCGGGTTGAGATCTAAATATAACAGTCAACTTGCCAACTCGAACACGACCCGAAACGGGCTGGCGGGTACCTGTCGACAAAAAAAAAAAAAAAAAACTACTACTACTACTACTATTAACATTTTCTAGCTTTGTTTTACTTATTCACATTCAAATACAAATTTCATTCATTGGATAATTAATTAAGTAAATTGTAAGAAAAATTAAGAATTCTACTTAGGTTTATAAAAGTAAATTGTAAGAGAAATTAAGTGTATGTTAGTGAATACTTTGATATTAGTGCGTGCAAAAAATTGTTTGATCATTTTTTTTTGTGTGTGTTTTAATTTCTTTTCTTTCCTCTTTTCTTAAAAAAAGATTACTACTAACATTTGTAGCTTTGTTTAACTTATTTACATTCAAATACAAATTTTATTCATTGGATAATTAATCAAGTAAATTGTAAGAAAAATTAAGAATTCTATTTAGATTTATGAAAGTAAATTATAAGAGGAAATGTATGTTAGTGAGTGACTTTGATATTAATATGTACAAAAAATATGTTTGATTATTTTTTTGTGTGTGTTTAAATCTTTTTTCTTTTCTTCTTTTTCTCCTTCTTCTTTTTTCTTTTTCGGATTTGCGGGTCAACATGAACCCGATCTATTTTCTTCTCAGTTCAGTTAGATTCGACCCGCGAACTCTCAATATAAACTTACTATTTAGAATTAAATTCGCATCAAGTTTTTGGATCGGGTCAAAAATTGTCACCCCTACTGTGTATTTTAGCTTTCGCATATCCAGATGCAATCTAGGCTCTCGATGTTTAATGTCGTACTCCGGTCTCTATCATGCAATCATTCACTGGGCCTGAAAATGTAAAAACACATGAGAGGAGTAAGTGGCGCATTTGCAATACAGGGCCTTAATGAACTCTCTCACAGTTCAAGGGGGATGCACCTCACAAGTGGCAATAATTAATGTAAATCGTGATTGATTGCACCCACAATAAAGACTCAGTGTCCTAGGATATCTGCTTCTCTCACCTCTCCACTCCTCGGTTGATTGATTCTCTGCTCTCCGTTAATCCATCTCCTTTTTGGATTTGCTCTGCTTTCTTTCCTCGAGTCCGTTTAAGGTAACACTACTAAAAGTCTTAATTAAATTTGCCGTTTAAGGTAACACTACTAAAAGTCTCATTTAAATTTACCCTTATTATATTTTTCATGTCTGCTAATTATAGTATGATGTAATCTTGGATATTATCATTGGGTATGATTGAAAGTGGGTTCTGATTAAACTTGTTGGATGAGTTCTTGGGGTTAATATTTAACTATGGATCTGAAATACAAGCTTGTAGCTTCTTGTTTTCGGTAAAAGATCGTTTTTTGTTTTGATTCGTTTGAGGTACTGAGCTACGGTGATTTTTTTTTTTTTTTTGCGTCTCATTCTGCTTCAAAGATTGTTCCTTTATCTTCTTCTTTTTAATTGGTTGTTTTTGGGATTTTGGAATAAGTTAAACATCAAATCATGGGATGTTCAGAAAAGTTATTAAATCTTCATGAGTGGGTATATGTACAGCATAGCTTTAAAGGTTTTGATGGATGGTTTATTTGATTGGTGAGAGATCTTGATTAGGCATGGAGGAATGAAAGGCTAAAATGGAAAATGATTCCTCACTTGAGCCTCATGCGAGAGAGAGAGAGAGAAAAAGAAGAGGAGGGGGGGGGGGGTGTGGGAACAAAAGAAAAAGGACAACGGTTGTGTATAATTGAAACGAACTAATCTCTGTAATTGTTTTTCTTTCCTTGGACAAAGTCTGCTGGTTACTAGAAATCCTGATATAGGAATAGAAAGCTGTTCAATTATGCGGTTTTTATCGTTGTCTTTAACTCAGTAACGTGTAGTTGTTGTTGTTTTTTTTTTTTAAATAATATATAATGTGTAGTTGTTACTTTGATATGTAATGATATGTAATTTTAAAATTGTAGTGTGGTATAAATCGGTATTTTTTTTATGGATCTAGATCGCTTAAAATGAGCATGGATTAGACAAAGCTAGCCGGCTGCATATTGTGAATTTGTGTCATGCTTGGTTTGACCTTGTAGTCCAAATATTTGAACTAAAATGTTCAGTAGAAAGGAGAAAAGTTCAAATTTTGATTAATGCTGATACGACAAAGATGCGAGGTCAAGATTGTGGAACAAGTCATAATAAAACTGCATTTGAATATGGTTGATGCTGATTATTTCATCTTGTTCCTGAAATTCTCTCTGGTGTGCCCAATGTGGTAATCTACGACGTTATAGTTAAGAGATGTAGCATGAATTTTCTTTTTATTGTTCATAATCTCAAACATGTTATGGTCTCTGCTTGAAATTCTTAGAAAAGAATGGCGCTGGTTACCACTGCTGAGGTTTGTGACGCAAACCCACAGCTTATTGTCAGTGGTGAGCTCCGGGCACTCCAACCAATTTTTCAGATATATGGCAGGCGCCAAGTGTTCTCTGGACCCATTGTTACGCTGAAAGTATTTGAAGATAATGTTTTGGTGCGTGAATTTCTTGAGGAGAAAGGTAATGGTAGAGTTCTGGTCGTTGATGGGGGTGGCAGCTTGAGATGTGCTATATTGGGTGGCAACCCTGTGGTACAAGCTCAAAACAATGGTTGGGCAGGTATCGTGGTCAATGGCTGTATAAGGGATGTGGATGAAATTAATGGTTGTGACATCGGGGTAAGAGCTCTGGCTTCACATCCAATGAAAGCTAATAAGAAGGGGGTTGGAGAGAAGCATGTTCCAATAACAATCGGTGGGACAAGAATCTGCGATGGGGAATGGCTTTATGCAGATACAGATGGTATTCTGATTTCCAGAACAGAGCTATCTGTTTGATAAATTTCAGGACTGGTTTTATGAACATTCTTGGTTAGTCATGTAAGGATTCAAGCTTTGTTTACGAACTTGCTTCATAAAGCAAGCGAAAGGAACTTTGTGTTAAAAATGTATGCTAATTTATCACTGGAAAATCAAAGAAGTGTGTTGTTGTATTATCTGCATCTGTTCAAGTATAAATGTTTTCATTTTTCATGTTTCTCTTGGTTATTTGTGGATACAGATGATGTTCGTACTATAAAAGTCTTTGGCACTTACCGGTTCTGCCACAAGTAGAACGTCAAAGCAGAGCACATTATTCTTTGCTACCAGGTTCTGAAATAGCAGATCGTGCTATTTAGTTAGAAGATTATAGTTACTAAAATTAAGTTCAGATCTTTCTCCTAGTATTTTCCCTTTTTGTTGTTGAAGTAAAATGATATTGAAGAATGTCCCGGAATTTAAAGTAGAAATATAGAAGCTGAACTAACCAAAACAATTTGAGTTCCCAGCTGCAGACTGAAAGGAAAGGCTTGTGCTCTTTGGGATCTCGACTTTTGTAGCCTTCGCGCTACAGCACAGGAAGCTGGTAGACTCAGGCCATTGGCGGCAGCAATTTAAAGAAAACAAGTGTCTTAGGTTGCTTATTCACTGACGGCTTGGGATTTGGTTTCCACTTTCTGGTCAAAAGTAGCTTCTCCAGCGGTAACAGCTGGCACTGTCACTTGACGCTCTAGTACACTGGACATGCAATTCTGTTAAAGCAAAGTGCATTTTCCAAACTAAGGGAAAATTACTGAAACGACAGTCTAGACAAAGCACATTCTACAAAGAGGTAAAAGAAGAGAATGCAAAAAAATAAAAACTCTACGCTAATCTGTTAATGATCGCAGGCATTTGGTTATTTCAATTCAAATGTATAAAATATAAAGAATGTGATATTTTACATGCTATGAGTATAGCAGACTAAAGAATATGGTAATCAAACAAACTAGTAGAAGAATATAGAGGACTTATGATTCTACCTTGTCTTTTTTTAAACGTCAATTCCGTTTCTGAGGGGAAACGGGTTGAAAAATAAAAATATAAAATTGACAAATACTAATGCCTAGCCTATATCTTTAACTGCATCATCATTTTAAATTCCCCCGAAGTGCTGCAAGTCGTGCCACAAAGTCATCATAGTCTGGTAGCTTAGGATGAACATGCCCATTTGAGTCTAACATTTCAGGTTGAAAGGAAGAGGCTCGAGCATGTACTTTTTTAGCTTCAGTAGGACTCAGATCAGTAGGAAGAGATGCTACTCTAGTTGGAGGACCATCTCTGCCTCTGTCCTTAGTTCCTCTGTCTATGTCATTGGCAGCTTGCGGAGAAGGCTTGAAAACTGGTTTCGATTCACCTGTATCATGGGGTAGCTTCATTTTGCTATAGTGCATTAAAAGCCTATCCAATTTCCTTTCTTCTTCATCCCATTCATCGCGCTGTCTGTCATTTAAGATTTCATTTCCACCACCTTGATTTATGCCCCTTGAACTCATACTCTCTGAAGTGGTTCCTCCAGAATTCTCTTCCTTGACCTTCCCTGGTAATGGTTTTATGTTTCTCCTCCTAACTGATATTGGCTTTGGCTTAGTGTTGGTAATTGGATCATCCTTTTGCAAGTCATCAGATTCACCGTTGTGACCGCTTTTTTGTATGGTTTCTAGTTTGGTCTCGGAACCGGTAGGAGGGACATCAGTAGCAGTATTCGTGATGCTTACTTTCGATTTCATGTAAGGAGGGCGAATGGATTTGTAGTAGAAAGGCTTCTTGTCGTCATTTTCTTCCTCTGAAGTACTTATATGAGTTTCATTCTGTTGCACCTTTCTGTTGATACGATCCACTCGAATGTCTTTAATGGGCGTGATATTCTCTGCTTCCTCATAAGATAGATGACTTAGTTTCCGTCTCTCTCCTACAATTTTTCCATCTTCCCTTTCAGACGATGAATAAATGATCGACTCCTCATGCTTATGTTCCACATTTTTAGTGTCTACATTATGATCAGCATTATCTATCCCTTTTGGAGAGTTACCCTTGCCTTCATTTCCATTTTCTGTCCAATTCTGCAAAAGAATAGAGATACGTTGCATAAACATATAATCGGCTTGAGAAATTATTTGTCAAATGCATAACAATGGTGGAATTGGCAACTGAAAAAAAGATGTGTAGCGGAAGAGAAACAGTACATGCAACTTGAAGACTTGCAGGAAAAGGCAAGACATGTAGCACATAAATTATCAATTGCAATGTCCATTCCATGAAATCTAAAGATGACAATGTACAATAGGACATAAGAAAAACTGTTCAAGGTCTATTTCAAAATGCAAAAACACCAACTATTTTCCACACTGCGCTCCATTTTTCCCAGCCAAAAAAATTAGATGTAGCTTTCTTTTCCGAAAATAAATCAAGAGAAAACCAAAAAATGTTCAGAAATAAAGTTGGGTTTTGACCCTCATTTATAATTTTAACAGCTAAAAAACTCAACGAGGTTATTTGGGGCACTTACTGGTGTAGAGGCAGGTGGGTTTTTGTATAGTTTCTGTTCCAAAGTCTTTGAATTCCATTCTATACCAGTCTCTAATGCTATGTCTTGCATCAGTTGAAGCTTCATCTCCTTTGTCGGAGGCCTTGATTTCAGCTTGTAAACAAACTGCGCAAGGTGAAATGGCAGCTTAAGTGAACAAAAAGGGAAGAATGGTAATAGAGTTCCCTCTTACAATATACATGTCATATGTATTTAAAAAGAAAAGGAAAAAAACAAAGCGCATGCAGGTATTATGTCTTTTTTTTTGGATTAAAGCCAAGAGTATATACCTCTTTGTTCACACAAGACTCAATGGAATTCCCATATCTTTCAGTAAATACAGTTCTGAGCTCCCGCAATTCTGGAAGGTCAGAGAATCTTGCTGCTGCATACATCAGAGATGAAGCAGCTTCCTTGCACTCTTCCGGGCACTCCCTACCAAACAATTGGAGGATGATAAGAACTTGTACTACATCCCAAAGTTCACAATGAAACAAATTTAGAGTACTAAAATAGGTGTTGTCACATTGAACCTCAATCACGGCACCAGACATCTTGTGGATAAGTAAATAACCATGTGATGCTAATTTCCACCAATTTTCCTCCGATATTATCTTCACAGCCGTCAAATTTAATTTTATCATGGCATGTATTATTTCTCTGTTCATGAACTAATTATTTTTATTTTTGTATTTCTTACATGCTCATATAAGCAATTGATAATTCGACAGAGAAATTTTAACATAGTTTGTTGTTGTTCTAAGTTTAAATTCGTGATACAACATTAAGAGTCATAATTTGGCCTAAGTGATGAAATGGGATACGTACCTTTGTTTATCCATACTAGCAAGATTACTTGAGATATGCGTACAAAATTGCTCAACGAGATCATAACAGCTTGACAAATTCAGCTCATTCCAAAGGCCTTCAACCTGTAACAGAATGACAAGGGAAAAGAAAGTTAGGAATGGCAACGCGGAGCGCCAAATATATGCGTGACTTGTCCAAGATAGTAGGCGAATTTTATGACTCATAAAAAGAGAAATGTGAAGTACGCGGATGCTATCCCAAGTTAGAATTCCTGGATGCATTTATGCTTGTACAGCTTTCTGCTGTCAAACCGCTACCAATTCGCCCCTATTCCACTCTATATGCAATTAATTCTTTTGGTTTTCTTACGAAATCGTAGCTCCTTTGTATTGATTCTAGAATCCTATTACAAGTTACCTGCAGTTATTATCCAATGTTCTTTCCTTTTCTGACAACGTAATTTAGAAGGAAAAAGAACACATTGATTTCATTTATAGGAGGGAGTAAAAGGGGTGGGGATGAGAAGGATGAACAGGCGCGACGTCAGTTTACTGCAGCATTGATAAAGGGACAGTTTGAACCAAGACATACAGACATAGTAGTTATAATCAAATTCCTGTAACATCTCGAACGAATTCTATTGTGACTGAATTGTGCCCAAGAAAGCAAAATATTACCCTTACTTCATGATCTCTGGATCTTCAAGGGCTCAAGGACTTCTTATAACAATATATTACGGGATAAGAACAATCAGAACGCAGACTTCAGACTCACCAGAGAGAGAACTTTAATCAAACAAAATGGACTAATTTATATGTGAAACTAAAGATTTTAGGCCTTCCCAGATCATGAAGTGGCAGAACGGTTAGTTCTCTCCCAGTGAAATCCAATGGTTAAAATTTGCTATCCTTAACTAAAAATTTCGGGTAAAAGCTATATATTTGACAAAGAAAACAACAAGAAAAGATTTACCCTGCCATAGGCGTTGGTATCGAATCCATTATTCAGAAGATCAACCACATCATTCTTCAAGTACTTCTGCATTGCGCTTCTCTTCCTCTTGATAATTTCCATGCGGGTCTTAGTCAGCTTGATTGCTGTCTTGCTGCCCCCAGACAACCAAGAAACAAAATTCAGCAAACAAAACCCAATCAACCGGAAAAAAATCTCAATAATACAAAATCATGGATATAAATCACAAATTTCAGCAAGTTTTAATGGTGCTTACCATTTCAAATAGAACTTGCTCTTTAACAATCCGTCAAACATTTTTGGAATTCTTTTTCTCTCTTTCTTTTTCAATTACAGAAACTCTAATAAATGATCAAGAGAATCCAACGATCAATGTAAATAAAACTGGATTTTTTTTGTACTTTGAATCCGAATCAAGTCACGCCAAGAATCAATCTTCCAAGACTCAAGGCAAAAGAAAAGAAATGTAGGTTCTTACATTACAGAGAAGGGTAACAAAACAGGGGAAGAAAAACCAAAACTCTGTTTCAAGATTCCACAAACCCCAATCTTGTACCAAATTGAGAGTGAAAAATTTGCGGGATATTGGAAGATTGAGGAAAACCTAAAAAGTGGGTTTGATTGAATGAAGATAAGTGTAATTAAGACGCCATTAAACAATCTTGAAGCAGAAAAAACAGAGCGAAATTTTCTCAATTTAATAGAATCCCAAGATGGAATTTTTATAGGGAAGGCGAGGGAGAGAGTGGAGAATCTTTGAAGAGCTAAATTGTCAAGCTCGCATTGCCACGTTGGACTCCTCTTTTTCTTGTATAACTGTCATGATGTTGATTTACATTTATAACCCAGGAGGTTTAGGTGGTCCTCCTACATTTGGCGCCAAATATAGGGGTAGGTTAGGAAATGATAAGTGTCCACATGCCAAACCTAGGGAGACAAACCGTCGAGGATTGAGCTGTTTACTTTCTTATGTCCCAGGTTTTGAGGTTTGATAAATTTCTTGTTTAGTCTTAGATTATTGACATATTTTCCTTATTATATTTGCATATATAAATTGCATTGGACTTTGGAGCAATTGCTGCGTAATTTAATTTATGACTTTGGCTTATTTTGATTGATTATAAAATGCTGCAAGGAGTCAAGATTTTCTTTTTCTTGATTAGCCTCGATTCTGAGGTTTATGCTTTGTTTGGTGTTAGAAAAAAGAAGGAAGTTGAGGATAGAGATTGATAGAGATTATGTAATGATTGGAAAAGGAAAAAAGAATCAATTATCACAAGAATTTCGAAAAAGAATATCCTTTCTACCACAATAAATTAATAGGATGTTTAAATCGAGTGAATAACACAAGAAGATTTGGCCATGCAAGAAAAAGAGAGATTCCTGTGGGGTTTTCGCTCTAAAGATTTTTATGAGCATTCCTTATTTTATGGGGAAAAACATGGAATATGGTCAATTGTCTGATATTAACTACCCTAACTAGTTATCTATCCTCCCTTGGTGTGAATGACAGCAATACCCATATTAAAAAAGTGAATTTTGGAGAATGAAAACTTACAAATACCGAAATTCTTTTTTATTTTAGCTGATAAATAAATAATTTTGAAAGAGAAAATAGGAATATAAAGAAAATCTCAAGGAAAATGATATGATCGACATCTATATTTATTCTGTAAAATGGTTCAATTGAAAAGTTTTAAATTGCTTGATTGATACACTAATTGAGACATTTATTTGTGATTTTTTAGTATAATAATTCATTGTTTCCTTATTCTCCCCATATTGAGGCCTTCCACATGCTCGCTTTTTTTTTTCCCCCATTGAATCAATGTCTTAGTACGATTAATTAAGTATAATTATTTTTATTTCTTGCACCAAATATTATTAGGCACTTTTTGTTATCTCAAATTTAGTTCAGAAGTGAGGAAAGAAAGTGAATTTAAAAGAACAAAAGAATGTTTGCATTTTTTTTACGAGATTAAGGAAAAAAGAAGAAGAAGAAGAAGAAGAAAACAAACACTGGAATTTAAAATTTAATTACTCATAAAGCATCATTTCCAAAAGGTTAATTTAGGGATTAAAAAGCGAAAGCAGGCGGATTAGCTTGATTCGGACAAACAAAACAAAAAATTAGGAGAAAACATATAAAATAGCTGGAAAACGACGCAGGGCCGCGGCAATAGGCAATGGCCCGTGTGCGTTGCCAAATTGCTTGCCGCTGAAGGAAGCGAGTCAGGACGGCACAGCTGACTCACTCGTTGGTCGTTACAGCATCAGGAGAAAAAGTCGCATAACTGAATACAGCTTTATATGCCAAATGGCCTTTTTGTTGCTGGTCCTTTATTAGCTGTTGCTGAGTTGTCCACTCTTCACTGCCCCGTTTTTCTTCTTTCTTACAGCAAAATTAGCCGCCAAAATATATTTGTGTAGATGTGATTGTACGCTCAGAATTCTACATCAATAATTGGCTTCAATACATGAAACGCAAGTAATAGCTAACATAAAGTGGTAATCCTCCAAAAATGATGAAT
>CM045566.1:1662638-1805671 GCA_024721245.1 Mitragyna speciosa | reverse complement strand
GTTTGCCTAAACTTCTGTTGAATTACAAATCATGACTTCTCATATAAATTACCCTATTATTATTTTCCAAAATTTGCAAGTTCACCAGAACATGACCAAATAGTAAGACGGAGGGAATAATCAATTACGAGGGTAACCCATGTGGTCAACACGTAAAGTAGAAGTTCAGCATAGATTGTGGAGTTTTTAATTTATTTGTTGAAAATTTAAAATAAATAAAGCATTATATAATAACTAAGCTTAAAACTAAACTTTCCTACTTATGAGTAATGACTAATTAATTTGGTTGTAAAGAATCCGGCGCACATTCGAGCATGGATGGAATCTGGTAGTTGCGTTCACCTGCTTCTTAAAACTCGTTAAAGTCGTGAGTCCTCATCAGTCGTTACTCATGAGTCCTGATCACGTGATGCGTGATAGTCTTGTTGAAAATTTGATCGGATGATGTCACGTGCCTCATCCACACCGTAAAGTCTGGAGCTGTGATCACCGATTAGCAGAAATCAATCATCGTCCCGTTGTTGTAATGTGGTTGAACGTTCATAAACTCAATAGTCTGTTATTAATCAAATTAATTTTGGGATTCCAATTTTACGAACAAGGATATAAGAAATTCTTTTATTAGTGTAACATAAAATTTAAGTGAAAATGTGATAAATAAAATTTTTACGTTTATGATGTAACAAACAAGATTCTTTAAATGATTTTTTTTTTGGCTCATTTATCTCTTTGACTGATTTGTTACCAATTCCGAACCGTAAACTATTATGACCTCTGAAAAGACTATGAAAAAAAAAAGAAAGAAAAAGCAATAATGCTCATGGTGCCTTTTATCATTTTCAATAATTATGACAAATGAGACATACTCATGTTTTTTGACAAACTGCGAGTATCCGGAACAAGAATGGCTGTCGCAATTCATGGCTACTTGCTCTCTAACCAAACTAATGAAGGTGTCTCTTTTTTTATTTCCAGTCAAGATGTTGGTGGGGCTGTGGCTATGGAGAGGGTTACCTGCAGCATCATTTTCGTTACTGAATCTACACTGTGTATTAACCTGCCCAGCATGCAAGTTTGAGTTAAGTGGAGCGATTAGGTACTCATCAACGATCAAGAAACATCATTTTTGTAAATTTTTTCTTTTGAAACATCATTTTTGTAATTTAGTCCCCATATATGCATAATTGAGCAAAATTGTATTAGGACTCAGAACTAGGTGACTAACTGTACCTCGACAAACTTGTTAATGGAGTTGGATGGAGGAATTAGCCACCATAATGGAGGCATAGACAAGTTGAATTTAGAGGGTTGGGACATTACGGAATTTGGATGGATGAGAACAAGTTACAATTATTGCGTCAAAAACACTACTACTTGAACTAGTAGCATAGTAGTAGCTACTCCAACTTTTGCTAGCTGTAAACAGCAGTTCTTGAGGGTTTGGCAACTTTTCCCAACAAGGGAGTTTAGATGACCTGAAAGGCTGGAATTCTCTAATCTGAGAATTCTTGCATATGACTATTTTAGCTCTACCATACCAGTACTAGACTACTGGGGTGTTTCAGGCCTCAAGTTCTTCAAATATAATTCAAGATTTGGTTGCATACAACTCCAACTTAATTCTTGAAATGTACAATTAAATTATCTCGTGCGTATCAAATTCTTTTTTTTTTATTTTATCAAACTTATATTATTGCAATTAGTGGAAGTGAAATGGTGTTTGGTGGGATTCGAACCCCTTACTTCTTAGGTGGAGTCATAGAACTCTAACCGCTCGACCCTTTATTCGTCCCGTCCGTATAAACTTCTATAAATGCTAGAAATTGAGTTGAGCCAATTGATAGATAATGACATTTCTCCTCATCATATGTACGTAGACTTTTCACTACAATCAAGATATAGAGTCTTCTTCCTGGATGGGCTAACAAACCCTTTTTTGGGTAATTTCGGGGACACGACTACAATAAATCTCTACGCTGGGCCACTTCGATTGTTACAAACAGATGGGACAATCTTGTGGATCCAGAGACAAAGTAATTCCTAACTCCAACATCAAGCGACACATACATATAAGAGTACCTATTTGGGCCCAAGATGCTTTGTTTTTCGGGCTTTGTGGGAGGATAGTACTCTTGCTCCATAGTTTGGAAAATTCCCTTGCTATTTTCTTTCTGTTAATTCCTTCTTAGATCTAGGACAATGTTTCTTTTTTCTTTTTTTCCTTTTCTTTCAAATGGAAGAAGCCATTCATTATCGTGATACTTTTGTGATGGGTAACACTCATGAAAATCCTCTCTTTAAAAAAAAAAAAATCCTTTGTATCTGGTGGGAGCCCGGAAATGAACAATGCTTTGTTGATAAAAAAAAAAAAACCGCAATTTACCTAAAACCCAATTCATGCAATTATAAGTCCGTGTACGTATCCAAAGGGGACCAATTCATTCAATATTAGAAGCCATTAGTACTTAAGCTCGCTCGAACTCTCTCTCTCTCTCTCTCCTCCCCCCCCCCCCCCCGCCCCCCGGGTCCTCCCCTTTTCCCAATTGAACAAAAATGGTGAGGGAAAAGAACATTTCAAACATTGTTCAACCAGGAAAAAGTGTGGATGGTTCCCAATTTTCTGCTGCTAAATGGATGAGTTCAGCCGAAAACATAACATAATAGGTAACGAAACATGCTTCCATGAATTCCAACTTTCATTACTTCCCGGGGGGGGGGGGGGGGGGGGGGAGGGGGGGACTACAATCCACTTGCTTATACAGAAAAACTACAATCCACTTGCTTATACAGAAAACTACAATCCACTTGCTTATACGGCACCCAACAGTAACATATCCACAGCTGGGGAAAAAAGCAAGAAAATCAAAGAAAAGATTCTCCTCAATACTTCATAGTTTTCTAATCAAAGATCCCAACAAAAGGAGCCATTTCCGCTTGAAAACTTTGTTGAGCACTCGGGGGGAAAAAAACAAGAAATAAGAGAAGTGATTAAAAGCTCTACCAGAAACATGCCAAGAAGTGTACAAGAAAATTAAACAAAAAGTTTCCCTGACGAAGCAATTGGTGGCAAACTAATCGTTCTAAATTGAGGTCCCGAGGAAGCAGATCACTGTAATACAACAACGTTGTCAGGGTGGCTGCTGGCTGAAACACTAGTGCCGACATTGTGCTCGCTAGTGGCTGAAACATCAACGCCATGACGCACACAAAACAAAACCACTGCAACAAATAAGAAAAAGAAAATTAATTAATGCATGCCATGAAATAAGCATCAAAGTATTTAAGAATCTCAAACACAACATCAATTAAACCAAAAATTACATCAAATTTGTTAACAAAAACAGATCCCCTGAAGAAAAATAAATATATTCTAACCAGACATGCAATGCTATTTGCAACTTTTTGTCCCACTGATATTTGGCAATGCTGTGTTTAACTCTACGTGTTAGTGTGTGTAAATGTGCGGGGGAGGGAGGAAGGAAGGGGAAGATTGTGGGGGTGGTGGTGTATTGTTTTAGTGTACGGTTAGTTGGATGATTCAAAGTAAAGCTCAACAGAACTTGTACACAACTGCCACTCTTCAACTGATATTCATACCTAATAGTCTTATGTGTCAAACTGATGCTGCCAAAAACAACAGAAGGTTTGCAGGTCAGAAATGAGAAGCCCAAGAGGACTTTGTGTGGTTAGTTTCAATGCCGATGCTAAAAACATTGGGCGCAAGTGTACATCGATCTCATCGATCATCTAACATTAACAATTCACGAGAATTAAATAAATATTAGTACCTTTTTTGCTTATCTTTTTCCTCAAGAAATTTACGTATAAAGAATTAGTAGTGTATTAATCTTCACTTGTTCAGAAAAATTTCTTGCCTTGGTGCTCAAGCCATAATCAAAATTGATCATAGAAATAATTAGCTAAAAAACGGATAAGCAAAGTGCTAATTAGATTTGACAGTACTTTTTTCCGGATCATATATTTTTTTTCCCTTGTCTGGATGGAAACAAGAGTCCCATGTACAATAATTTCAAGAATCTATCCCTTATTGGTTTGTAATACGAATTAATAACAATTCTTGCAAGCCTTGATATATAGTAGTGCCACGTAAGAATAGAGAAGTGATGTAAGTTTTCAAAAAGATACGATAAAATTAATTATTTGAGAAGGTTTTCAATATTTTTCTTCAAAAAAGATAATCTTTGATAAGTTAAAAATATCTTTCCAACTTAATGAACAAATAAACTGTATGGCCAACAAAGAAGAAGAGTAACAATAGTTTGTGCTTTTAGGAGGCTTTTGGTCGGTGGAATCATGTCAGATTGAATCACTAAGCTAGTAGTGTGATCTTAATTGGTTGGTTTTGATGATAAAAGGTCTGAAATTAGACAGTCCATGTGTTGAAACAATTCAAACCACCCTTACTGCTCGATGATACATAATTAGAGAAATAAAAAAAAAAAAAATGGAGTTCAGACTTTCAAGGTGGTTTGCATTTTTTAAACTTACGGACGGTCAAATTTTGAACCACACTTAGCTCAATCACTTGTCCGATCGCGTTCCTTGTACTTTGTTTGGTTAGGTCAATACGATTAAATCAAGACTTCTTGGAGTAATATTATTTTATTAGTAAATTATTAGTTAGTAATCCCCTAGGACTTTTAGGTCTGAATTATTCCCCACCCAAATGAGTATTGAATACTTTTTTCTTTTTTTTTTTTGGTTTTTTTGACAAACGAGTCTTGAATACTTAGAGCCAATGTTTCAAAGTCAAAATCAGCCGGTGCCATCACGTGACGCTCTATAAAGTAAAAGCCAAAGAGGAAACAAACTCTATGAAGGCAAAATTTAGATTAAAAAAATGGTTATAAAAATTGAGAAGGAATAGGTATAAAAGTCAAAATGATCACTCTAGTTCAAAATTTTCAATCACTATCACTATGAATATTATTAATCATATTATGAGTATAGGTTTTGATGATTCCTCCTGACATATTTAGTTTAGTAATTGATTGAATATCATTCCTCTCAAAAGTGTTAATGAGTTTGATAAAAAGGTATTTTAGAAAAAATGATAGAGAACATAGTTGATCACTTTCATTCCGATCAAATGATAGTGATGGTCGTTTTTCAAATATTAATAATGGGTGTCATGAGTAATGACACTCATTTCTCTCCTTAATTCTCCTAAACTAAACATTCAAAAAGTAAACAAACCTTATTAAGCCATACAAAGTAAAAGGGGACGAAGGAAACAAACTTCATAAAGCAAGGAAGAACTTAAGTAGAAAAAGATAATTATAAAAACTGAGAAGAAATAAGTATAAAAGACAAAAGGAAACAAACTCTGTCAAGCAAAGCACGATTTAGGTAGTAAAAAAGAGAAACAAACTCTAGAATTTAGCTAGGAAAAGATGGCTATAGAAACCGAGGAGGAATAGGTAATAAAACCCAAAAGATAAAAACCTACATAAAGTAAGGCAGAATTTCAGTAGGAAAAAGAAAATCGGCCACACCCTCCGCACTGGACCTGGTATGTGTTATGGGTTTGAGTTTATAATCACTTCTTTGTATAGTCTAGGCTACTTACTAGAACTAATCTTTATGGAATCACTTCCAATAAAATAAATTGAGTAAAAGGCCTTCACACTTTCAATATGGGATATGTGGCCAAAATAATGGAGGGAAAGATAATGAAGGAAAATAAAATATAGGATATATGACCAAAATAATGGATGGAGAGATGATGAGAGATATAAAATTCAAATAATACTTAATGGAGGGTGAGATGATGAGGAAATGAAATTCAAAAATACTTTATTGGTAAATTTTTAGATAGTAAACTCCAGGACTTTGAAGTCTGAATTATTCCCTACACAACCCAAATGAGTCTTGAATACTTGAGTTCTCAGAGTCAAAATTAGCCAGTAACGTCCAACGACAGCAATCGAAAGACGATACATCTTTGGTTTTTATTTGCTATGGCGACAACCTTTTATTTAGGTGTAAACTATAAAGAAGGGATCAAAGTTCTCCTCTTAGAAAGCATTATCCTCCTAAGCAGGAAGACCAAGACTTGTCTAAGTCCTTGGATGGATGAATTTTCAATCCTTGTAGGGTATGAACAACGGTGCAAGACTGCGTCTTGGTATTGCCAAATGGTAAGCTTTCTCGCGAAAATGGTAAAATTTTTTGATATTTTCCTACTTTTTTGAGAAAATTTAAAATTTTTTATGATGCTAGATCACCTCAACAATATCCAAAATTCTCCAAACTCATCTGTGAAAAGAGAATAAAATATCCTGAAATGGCTACCAAAAGAGAAACCTGAAATGCCTACCAAAAGAAAAATGAAGCATATCATCAATACGTTATTCTGCTGCTTCTTTATAAGTCATTCTTACTCAGCCATGATCAAGGACACAATCTTACAGGAAGAAGAGCTCAGGGATTCGCAACAACTAGCTTCACTTAACAACATCTTTAGATTGCAATTCTTCAGCCCCGGCAGCACACGCAACCGTTATATTGGCATTTTTCTCAACCAATCTCCCAACTCTAATGTCTCTCCGAATGATCGACCGGTGTGGATAGCCAACCGTAATAATCCTATTCCGGATGCATCAGGGAGCCTCAGGCTAGACCGTGATGGCAAGTTTAAAATCTCTTACGGTGAAAACTATGCAATTATTATCAATTCTGCTGCTCCAGCATCAGGAGGAAATGTTAGTGCTACGATTCTTGATAATGGAAATTTTGTGCTGAGGGAACAAAATTTCGACGGTTCTTTTAAGCAGACGTTATGGCAAAGTTTTGATTATCCAACGGACACACTTTTACCTGGAATGAAGATTGGTATCAACTTAAGAACAGGGCACAGATGGTCGTTGGTTACCCCAGTAAGTGATGATGTACCGGCATCAGGACCATTTATACTTGGCATTGATCAGAATGGAACAAACCAATTGATGACTTGGTGGAAAGAAAAGGCTGTTTGGAGCAGTGGGATATGGCTTAATGGGCATTTTGCTTGTACGAGCCATGATTTCATCAATTTTACCTTCATATCAAATGAGGACGAAAAAAGCTTCGTGTACACAGTAAATGATCAAAATCGTTCCGTGACAAGTTACACTCTAGAGCCAACCAGCTGGATTACTGGAGGAGGATTGCAGGTTGAACTCATTGATTGGTCTGACTCCTCATCAGGGACGCAATCTGCAGGATGTGTATCTAATATGATGCTGCCGAAGTGCAGGGAAGCTTCATTTCAATTTGAGCCAAGGCTAGGAGATATATTTGGTCATAGCTTTACATACGCGAATTACAACTTATCTCTCTTTGATTGTAAAGCTATATGCGTGCAGAACTGTTCCTGCTTTGCCTATGCCTCGATCACTGAAAATGGAACAGGTTGTGAATTTTGGAGTCAAAACGTGCAGTTCTTAACTACTTTGGGCAGACAGGTTTTCATTCGTTCAGACTCATTAGAAGGTTGGTTAATTGTTTTTAACACAATCACAAACACCTGGCTTAAACGAGAAGAGAATGTACAAGTGGTCTCATGAATACAGAAACTTTCTAGTGTTAATTAAAATAAAAAAATCACAACGCGAAAAGAGAACGCTTAGAATATCCTGGTCGGTTCCTGCGTCAAAAATAGCCCGGAAAGAGTCTTTCTTGAAAGTTTGAGCAGAGGTTCTCTTGTTTCAGCTTTTGTTTTCCTCATCGTTACTTCCATTCATTTGAACTTTGAATCATCGTTTACAAACTGTAATGCCAACTCTATTCATTTTAAGTCTGATTAGACATAGCAACCATTGAATGCCATTACTCTTCTGTCCAATACAGATTATGCATCATCAAAGTGGTGGATATGGCTGATCGTGGCTCTAGCTGGATTACTGGCGCTCTGCAGCTTATGCTGTTTACTGCTAAGAAAATTTAGAGCTAAAGGTGGGAAGCAAAGTTTCATGTATGGAATCTATGATGAAAGGGCACCTAAGAGAATTTCTTCTCTTAAAATCTTACAATTTTGTATGTCAATCAGGTAAAGCCAGAGTAACAGAAAATTTGCTGCTTGTTGAGCTCGAAAGCACTATGACGTCTGAAACCACATATACCAAATCAAGAAAGAATGAAATTCACGAAAGTATGAGGGACGAAGTGCAATTGTTCACATTTGAAAGCATTGCAGCATCCACAAACAATTTCTCAACAACAAACAAACTCGGAGAGGGTGGATTTGGACTAGTTTACAAGGTTAGTTTCTGAAGCTGTTGCTTATAAATGAAAAAGTGCACTTATCAGGAACAGGTTTCAGGGAATGCTAGAGGATGGACGAGAAGTAGCAATAAAAAGACTTTCCAGAACTTCAGGACAAGGGATGGTGGAGTTCAAAAATGAGATTCTACTGATTGCGAAACTTCAACACAGAAATCTTGTTAGGCTATTGGGATGCTGCATTCAAGAAGATGAGAAGATTTTAGTTTATGAGTACATGGCCAACAAAAGCCTGGACTTCTTGCTTTTCGGTATCTTCTAGTTTCAGACATATTTATTCAGCAACCGGTATTTTTTCATCCAAAATTAATGCGAAAGCTGCTTAATTTTGTTTCCAGGGCCTGATCCTAGCAAAAAGCTCCAACTAAAATGGGATGTACGTCTGAATATTATTGAAGGGATAGCTCAAGGATTGCTTTATCTCCACAAGTACTCGAGATTGAGGGTAATTCATAGAGATTTAAAAGCCAGCAACATCTTGCTCGATGACAACTTGAACCCCAAAATATCAGATTTTGGCTTGGCAAGAATATTTGGAATGCAAGAATCTGAAGCAAAAACAAAAAGGATCGTTGGAACCTAGTAAGTAATAGACGAACCAAACCAATGTTAATTAACCACAGAATCTATTCAATGCTTAAAAAATGTAGAATTTTCATTCATGTAGCGGCTACATGTCCCCGGAATATGCGATAAAGGGCATTGTTTCAATGAAGACGGATGTATTTAGTTTCGGAGTTCTACTGCTTGAGATTGTTAGTGGTAAGAAAAGCAACAGCTGCTATCAGTCAGAACACCCACTAAACCTAATAGGATTGGTAAGATCCTCACTGACTTTTACAAGAAATTCAATGTAAAATGTTTTTACCAAGTGAAAATTTCTTGTGTGAAAAATCTTCCTTCGTTTCAGGCATGGGAATTGTGGAAAGAAGGCAGAGCTCTAGAGCTAATGGACTCGGCATTGGATGACTCAAGCCATGGAACTGCAAATGAAGTGCTGAGATGTATTCAGATTGGTCTGTTGTGTGTGCAAGACCATGCAGTGGATAGGCCTTCGATGTCTGATGTGGTGTCTATGCTTTCAAACAACACCGTGGAATTACAAGCACCAAAACAGCCAGCATTCTTCATTGAGATAGTTGAAGCAGAGGGAGGCAGAGATGACAATAAAGAGAAGAATATTTCCCTGAATGATGTATCAATTTCAATAATGGAACCCAGATGAAGTTGAATCTAGGAATAGGCCTCGTCGCAACACTGGATGATTCAAACCATAGCAATGAAGGCATAAGATGTATCCATGCGGAAACCAGGCAATGTCATGTTTCTTTTTTTCATTTTCTATGTCCACAAATAACAACTTGGAATTTCCAGCGCCAGAAGAACCAGCATTTTTCATAGGGACGGTTGCGCAGGAACAAGAGCAAGACCAAGCAATAGAGGATCAAAAATTAATGAGTGCTTCACCATTGATCTGTCAACTTCAGCAATGGTCCAATGTAATCTTGATAATTAGATCTCTCAGTTTTTGTACAACATGGTATTCCCATGAGATTTGATCAAAATTAACTTCCTAATAGCATGCACTTAAAGATTAATCATTTATTTATATCAGGTAGGGCTGTTCAAAAAAACTCGAAAAACTGAAAAACAGGGAAAACCGATTCGTCCCGAACCGAAAAAAAGGGTAACCGAATCGGTTTTTGTGGCGGGGCGGTTTGCGGGGCGGGTTATATTTTAACCGGGTCGGTTCGCGGTTCACATTTTTGCGAACCGGCGGGTAACCGAACCGAACCGAAATGGGGGTAGTTATGTAATTTCACATGTTACTTATGTAATTTCACATGTTAGTTTGGGTGTTCATTTGGCTATTTGTTGAATATTTATGTTTTTACATTGATTGAAATGAGAAGATGAAGTTTGAAAGACTAAGTGATTATTTTCTTGTTTATATAGTTTTTGGTTATTTGTTGAATATTTATGTTTTTATGTTGATTGAAATGAAAAGATGAAATTTGAAAGACTAAGTGATTGTTTTCTTATTTATTTAATTTTTGTTTTTTTGAAGATTAAGGTTTTGGATGTAATTTAACTTTAAGATATTAATGTTTGTATTATTAGTGATTTATAATATTTTGTAATTTTTCTTGTTTATTTTTTTAAAAATATAGGTAAATTATTATGGATCGGGTCGGGTACCCGCCCTATCCGAACCGATTTTGCGAGTAACCGGAAAGCCGGGTACCCGCTAACATATGGACCGGTTTGCGGTTCGAATTTTTACCGAACCGCAAAGACCGGTTCGGTTCACATTTTTTGTCCATGGACCGGGTACCCGGTCCATGAACACCCCTAATATCAGGTCATAGTGGTATTAGTGATATTTGGCTCGAATATATCAAATGTTATTTTTCATTTGTTCACAAGTCAAAATAAAATAATGAACCAATTGACATTTCAAATGTCAAAAATTTATTACTTATCATCCCAAATCTACCAAACTACAATAAAAGCCATCCTTCTTTTCGCCAAAAATGATCAACTTGGTGAAACTTATAAGGTTACAATTCCTTTAATTTTTATATTTTACAGTAACCTTTTTTTAATTTTTATGAAAAAATTTCTATAACGATATAAATTTGGGGGAATCAAGAATATAAATGCTTAGTCAAATTAGTAACTATAACGAAAAAATCATTGCTGGTTTTAGAGCATTACCTTTTCATTTTTTTTTCTTTTCTTCTTTTGCATCTCAGTCTAACAGCTTTCTTTTGCATATCAATCCAACATTATTTTACTTTTTTTTTTCCCCTTCGAACTTATTGCATATGTGTCCCATGTAAATTTCTCTCCAAACAATTTTATTAGACAGAAAAAAATTATTAATTTGTAAAAGAAGGAAGTGGCTTCAACTGCAACTGGAAAGTCAAAAAAGACGCACTATTAAAATCAAGCCAAAAAAAGAAGAATTTTAGAAAGAGAAAGAGAAAAAGAAAAGAAAAAGAAAGAAAGTAGGCAAGATTCTTATTCCGGTATCACACAAGTACCCTTACTTTTTACCGCCCCCTTCTCTCCTGTATAAGCATCGGCTTCCAAAGAATTCCAATTCCGGTAAATCAGTAATTGGGGCTAGGGTTTGTTTTTGTACATCTAATTTTCCACACTATTTTGGGATCCGATAAATCAAATCGAACCCTAGCCCTAGAATTCAGCTATTATTATAATTTTATATATAACCTTTTATAATCAAATTTTAGAATAAGTTGAAATTATACACGCACTTCATTATATAAACTACATCTTTTTATTTGTACTTATAAAGTTCTAGTTGCATTAAATCTTTTACTTATGAAGTTAGTAATATTTAGTTATATATAATGAATTTATATTTAATCATATATATGTAAGAATATATATTACAAATTAAAAATTTATTAAATTGAATTCAAAATTGTTAATACCGATTTGAAAATCTCTCTTCCTAAATCCTAAATGCTGACCCGAATTCAACTTTCTAAATTCAATATATACCAAGTACTAAATAATTTATCGAATTACTAATTCCAAATTTCTGAAATTAATTCAAAATCATTTCCGAACATGCTCACCCCTACTTAAACCCCTTCTTAATCTTATCATGCACAGACCACAAAATTGGTCTACGCAGGATCGTAAGGTACCTTTCTTGTGTCATGGTCTATTAAAGAATTTGTCGTGTCCAGAAGACCGACGCTACAAATTGAGAAGCCTTGGAAGACCTCGCAAATTGCAGAGTCTTCACGTATTTCATTTTATCTAGTAGCGTCTTTTAATGGTTGGGTCGTGGCCAGCAGCGGCTCCTTTCAATCGTGTGGTCGTCAAAGCTGATTCATCCTTTTAATCCGGCCCACCTGTAACCAGTCCAGCGCCGTTCACCAGGAACTTCCGTCCAATACCATTAACTAGGGGTTTGTATCTTGCATTCACAATTATCATACTTGAGATAAATCAGAATACTGGTATTGAGGATTTGAATTGCAGCCATATCACACCCTCTTCTCTCTTATCTCTCTGCTCTCCTTTTGCCTCCTTTTCGGAATGACATCTTCATTATCGTGGTATTTTCTCCTCAACTTTCTGACACCGCTTTAGCAATTCTTCTGTAGTATTTATTATCATTTAGTGAATTTACACGTCGAAAACTCAAGTAAGGCTTTTGACTAGAATTCCGTTATCAAGTGGAAATATTGAACGCGTTTGTTTGAATCTCATTCATGCTTGACTTGAATTGGATTGAGGCATGTACAGGTTTTGCTGGAATTTGTTTGTATTAAAAATCCAAAATGCCAAATCAATCTCATTAGGAAAATTTGGTTTTGGCATCCAAAACAAGGACTTTTCAACAGGCAAGAGTGATTTAAACAGAAAAAGTCAAGTCTTTTTTGATTGGACGAGTCAATCATAGCCCCTGCAGTTCCGACAAAATATCCTATGTTGATAGCCTATCCAGTCTCCACCAGAGGATGCACTATTTCCAGGAATTATATTTTGAGTGGAATTTAATAAAACAAATCCGTTTTGTGCATTAATTTCTTAGGAAGGAACTTGTTATTAAATCACGTAGGAAAAAACACTCAGTTGTTTTTTTCCCCAAAACATCATATAATCTTATTCAATATTAAAACAGTCAACTCTTCAAAAATAAAATAATATTGGAAGCAGTCCAATGTGCAAGAATTCTGCTTAGAAGTAAATGTCCCGTCCTTGAAGACCGATTTGTATGGACAGATACATGGCTAACAGAAGAAGAATCCAACTCAAGCTCACGATATCCTGTTTCTTCTTTTTCGTTGATGTTTGTTGTGCCCTATCAGGATCGGTACAAACAGATACGATCATCCAGGGCCAAGAGATCAGGGATTGGGACCTCCTGAATTCAGCTAATAATGTCTTCAGGTTGCAGTTCTTTAGCCTTGGTACCAAAAAGAACCGCTATTTAGGCATATTTGACAACTTGCCGCCTAATTTAACATTCTCTGACATTCATAAGAGGCCTGTGTGGGTGGCCAATCGAGATTTCCCTATACCTGATGCATCCGGGAGCCTTATGATTGATGCTGATGGCAAATTCAAGATTTCCGATGGTGAAGGAAAGGAGACTTTGTTGTATTCTGCTCCAGCGGGAAGTAATATAAGAGCCAGATTATTGGATCAAGGGAATCTTGTTCTGCAGGAGCTCAATAATTCAGATGGCTCAGTAAAGCAAAATTTGTGGCAAAGCTTCGATTACCCAACTGACACGTTACTACCAGGGATGAAACTTGGTTTCAACTTCAGAACTGGACAAAAATGGTTCCTATCTGCTTGGATAAGTGATCAAGTACCTGCATCAGGGTCTATTACACTAGGCGGAGACCCCAATGGGACTAGTCAGTTGATGATATGGTGGAATGGGAATTTGTTATGGAGTGGTGAGATTTGGCAATACGGGCTTAATGACTTCAGCTTTGTCTCAGATCCGGAGTCGAAATATTGGATGTATTCAGCAAGAGAACACATATTAGCTAGATACACTCTTGATTCATTTGGTATCGTTAATGATAGCTTTGGTAATCCGATCATTGGCATGTGTGGAAATAAAGCATTTGGATGCATGAAGGAAGTATTGCCCGAATGCCGTAAACATGATCTTATTCTGGATGGTAATCTTCGGTTCGATAAAAGCCGGGCATGTTTTTCCGGTGATAGCATTATATTAGATAAAAATAGCTACAGCCTGTTTGATTGCAGAGCTGAGTGCAAAAGGCATTGTTACTGTGATGCTTATGCCTCCGTTTCTGAAAATGGGACTGGATGTGAGCTTTGGAGTCAAGTGAATATCGAAACATATTTTCCTGAACAAACCAGAGAGGTTTTTTTCCTCCAAAGAAAACGAGGTTAGTCCAATAATCTTTAGCAGTTATGCAAAGCACTATATATACTTGAGTCCCATGCAGGTCCTGGAGAGGGAGAGAAAATCAACTAGGCAACTCTTGTGCAACCAGTAAAAGGAATCCTTGTTCGAAACCAAGCATTGGAAATATTTTATGACCTTTATTTTGTTGATTCCAACTATTAGTATCTGTGTTGGATAAGTAAAGAAGATAATTTTCAAGACCTCGATCTGCTGAAGATTTCAACTAAACTGCATTTTCGAAATTTCTTGCAAATAATCAGTTCCAAAGACAACATACATCCATGTTTCTTGTTGAAATCATGATTCAACTCAGATCATGCGAAAATTGGTCTGCCATTAGGCCTATTACTTAAAGCCTGTTAGAAGGCCTACACCATATGATTGAAAGCACTGTCCAGGAGAACCATAATTCTGCTGAAATTGCATCACAGAGCTGCATGAATTGAATTCAACTATGCACCGGGATAAAAAATTAAAAAGTATCTTGTTAATATTTTGATGCAGAAAGCGAAACAAAAGCTTGGGTGGGCATCGTGGTTGGTTTTACTGCATTTTCAGCTTTCTGGGGCTTGTGCATTGGAATGCTTAGGCGTATCAGAACAAAAGGTGAGCAGTCAACCTTATTGAGCATTAGATTTCAGCAGTGTTTAGATCTTTAGATTGAGTTGGCCGTTTAAGGGGGAAAAAAAAAGACTTGATTTCTGATTTTGTCATTTTAGATAACAAGACAAAAGAAAAAAGGCTGCTATATGAGCTACAAAGGGCAGCGGCTCCTGCCAGATACGATATAGCAAAATCTAGGGAAAAGATTGGCCATGAAGTGCAGTTATTCAGCCTTGAAAGTATTGAACTTGCCACAAACAGTTTCTCAAACGCAAATAAGCTCGGACAGGGTGGATTTGGAAGCGTTTATAAGGTATGAGGCTCTGATTGAGGTTTGTAAATTAAGAGATCATAAATTATCTATAAATAATTGGCCCAATATATAGGGGAAATTGCTTGATGGAAGAGAGGTGGCCATTAAAAGACTTTCAAGAACTTCAGGACAAGGAGTTCAGGAGTTCAAAAAACGAAATACTATTGATAGCCAAACTCCAACATACAAATCTTATTAGGCTACTAGGATGCTGCATTGAAGGTGAAGAGAAGATTTTAGTATATGATTACATGACCAACAAAAGCTTAGATTCCTTTCTCTTTCGTGAGTAATCTAGAACAATTTTCCTGCCTTATTTTTGTTAGTGATTCTGTGTTGTCTAATTCAATTGGCAGCTGCTTTTTTGCTTCAATTTCCAAAACAAATTTGTGTGAACAGATCCTAGCAAAAAGGAGCTATTGAAATGGACCAACCGTCTGAACATTATTGAAGGAGTGGCTCAAGGTCTTCTATATCTCCTCAAGTACTCAAGGTTGAGGGTCATCCATAGAGATCTAAAAGCAAGCAATATTCTGCTTGATGACAATATGAATCCCAAGATATCAGATTTTGGCTTGGCTAAAATATTTGGGGCACAGGTATCCGAAGAAAATACAAGCCGAATTGTAGGCACATAGTAAGTATGTGTTGTGATAGTTTTATACCGAAAAAATAGAAATGTTGGTTAAATTTTGTTTCTTGTAACTTGTTTGTGAACAAACTTAATCTATAACCTGAACATCACTTACAGCGGTTACATGTCTCCGGAGTATGCATTGAGTGGCGTTGTTTCAGTGAAGACTGATGTTTTCAGTTTTGGAGTTCTACTGCTTGAGATCGTTAGTGGCAAGAAAAATCACAGGTCTTATGATTCCCAGCGCCCACTGAACCTCATAGGACTTGTAAGATTCCAAATACAAAAACATAATCTTTGTATATTTGTGGTATAAATATAATGTCACATACGAATAGCTAGAAAAACTTCTATTTTGCTTTTTTTTTTTTTTTTTTTTTTTTCAGTTTGATGACGGTATAAGCATACAATCAAATTCTGTTTGCAGAGTCCCTTGTGGAAGATTTTCAACTGGACATTGTAGCTACTTAATATCATAATATCCAAATTGATTGGAGTGATCGTTGACTTTATTAAGAACTTTATCAAGAGTAATTTCTTGGTATTTGACAACATTTCCGCTTGTCTCAGGCTTGGGAATTGTGGAGGGAAGGGAGATCTCTTGAGCTGATGGATCCATCATTGGATGATTCAAGCCGCAACAATGAAGTCATAAGATGCATCCATGTGGGTCTGCTGTGTGTGCAGGACCAGGCAATGGACCGGCCTAACATGTCAGACGTTGTTGCTATGCTTACAAATGACAACTTGCAACCACCAGCTCCAAAAGAACCAGCATTCTTCATAGGGATGGTTGCACAGGAGCCAGAGCAAGAAACAGAGGATCAAAATTTTAAAAAGTGCTCCATCAATAATCTGTCAATTTCAGCAATGGAACCTAGATAATTTAGGTTAGGTCTATCAGTTTTTGTATAATATGGGTACCTTGAGCTATGATCAAACTTAAAATTCCTAATGGCATGCACTTAAATAGTCAATCTCTTATTTTATCATGTCATGGTGGTTTTAATGATAATTTTTCTCCAAATAATATATTCCGGTGCCATAAAAACCTTGGTATAAGCTATTTGAACCTAACCTTTTAAAAAGTTTAAATAAAAGAAATTATTAATCTGGAGACGAAGGAAGTGGCTTCAACTGGAAAGTCAAAAAAGACGCCGTATTAAATAAATAAACAAATAATATATATATATATATATATATATATATATATATATATATATATATATAAAGTATTCAAGATTCTTATTTTGCTATTCATCAAATACCCTTACTTTTCACGGCCCTCTTCTGTCGTATATAAGCCTCGGTTCCAGAGAATTCCAATTCTGGCACATCAGTGATCGGGGTTAGGGATTGTTTTGTTCTTGTAATTTCCCACGCTATTTTGCGATCCGAGAATCCAAATCGAACCCTAGCCCTAGAATTCAGTCATGTCTTCCAAACAAGGTACGTAATTTCTGTAATTTTCCATCAATTAACCTTACGATTCCATCAAAAAATTTAAAACAAAAAAACTGATTTTTTTTTTCCTGAATTTTGACCTGGATTTATATGTTTATTCAGGTGGAAAAGCAAAGCCTTTGAAGCAGCCGAAGGCTGACAAGAAAGAATACGACGAGGTATATTATTTTTTGCAATTGCTTCTTTGTTAGTCCGAAATTTATCATTTTCTTTATTTGGGATATTTGTGTTCTTAGCATATTTTTTGGGGATCAATTGGTTTAAGCTTTTTTCAATAACCCTTGTAATATATCAATTAAATATAGAAGTTTGGTTGGGGTTATTTTTAGTTCCTGATTGAGGATTAGTAGGTAGAATCATTTAATTTTGTCTCACTAATGCCTGTCTACTGAATGCCAGCAGATTAGGTACTTATATATGAGTTTAAGCTGGTAATAGTTGAGCATGGTCGTTTGGTGGTTTTTATTTTTCTTAATTGTGCAATATGAATTTAAGAGATCGATAATTCTCAACAACTAGGTATTGTCTCTTAAGTTACTGCCATGGTTCATGCGAGCTTGCAGTTATACATCATCTTTCTCTACATGTGAATGTTCATTTCTACGGTTGACAGTGTGTTAATTTCTTTGCAGGATGATAGAGCTTTTATTCAGAAGAAGAAAGAAGAGGAAAAGGTGAGAGGTTTTCCTGTTATCTATGTCTTTTGATCATCTTCCTTACTTGGAGGTTTTAATTAAGTGATCTTTTTTGGCAATTGGCAGGCGTTGAAGGATCTTAAGGCAAAGGCTCAACAAAAAGGAGCATTTGGAGGTTCAGGGCTGAAGAAAAGTGGCGGGAAGAAGTGAAGCTTTGGAAACCTAAGGCCTAAATTTAAGGATTCTTGTGTTGGCTTGGTTTGTCATCACAACTATGCGGTTGAGTCATTGTTGTTATTGATGCTAATTATGTATCATGTAAAACTGAATTAATTTTTTCCAAGAATTTTCATCTTTTCAATTTTTTTTTGCCTGTGTTAGCACTGGCCTTGTTTACTTATGATTGGTTTAACAGAGAAATGGCATGTGGTTTCTTGTTAAATTTGATCATAAGCTTCATGGTTATATTCCACGATCATCATCAAGTGGCAGGAAACTTCATTTCGTTAATTATTCATGGATTAAAACTGTGATGGTGTTCCCCATTGGAAGTCCAGCTGTCAAGAATTTCTGTGAAGTCCATCGACCAGTTTGTGCACTGGTAGCTTTGCCTGCACAGATGACTGGTGCAAGAGTTACCTAGACGATGATTCAATGTTCTCACTATAATTAATTTTGGGGTATTTTCAGCGAATTGCCATTTTCAGTGGAGTTCTGTAGGAACTATTCAAATACTTGTGCCATTTGTTTAACACGGCTATTTTAAGTTCCGGGGTAGAAAAATAATAGGCTTACCGGCAATCACAAGGCAAGCGGCAAAATTGTGTCATTCAAAGCCTTGTTTAAAGGGAGAACATGGAGAATGACCTAAGTGAACCGGAGAGGTAACAACTCAATGTTTTAGAGCTTTCTTCTCCTTTCTACACTGAACTTGAGAAGGCAAATTTTTATTCAGTACAAGAGTCATGGCACCCCATTTCGAAGTTATAAGCAAACAGAGTTTGGCTGAACGCAAGCCTGCCTTTTTGGCCAATAAGCATTCATTTCCAAAATATTCCAATGCATTTCAAAATAAGCAAACAGAGAGTTTAGCTGAATGCTAGTTCGCTCTTTTGGCCATGAGCATTCATTTCTAAAAGGTTCCAATGCTAAAGTTAGGAAAGACCCAAAAAAAAAAAAAATTTTTTTTAATTGGCGTTTCGTTATTCATTGACACAATTAAGTATGGAAACTGAGAGATACAAGTCCTCCACAATCCCTCCTAGCTCCTATAATGCTGACTCCAAGATTCCCCATACACTCGTTAACAAGGCATCGCTCTACAGCTAGTAACTGACATCATTGAACTCGAAATACAAGCCGATTTCATATACACTTCTCCTCCTTAAAAATAAAACCTATTCCAACATTTGAGCACATTTAACACTACTGTTCTGGCTTGTCGGGATCTTCTTCTTTCTCTGGATCTTCTTCCTCCTCTTCTTTCTTTTCTTCTTCTTCTTCCTCATCTTCTTCAGGAGGATCAGCTGGCAAGGGAGGTGGCAATGGAGTCTTCATTGGGCTGAACTGGGGAAAGATGTCTGGTCTCCGTCCTGGCTTTGGCCTTTCCCACTCCTACACAATTGTGTTTAAAATGAGAAACAACATATTTGCAGTATCTGAAAATTATGCGCAACAAGTCTTAAAATTCAGTGCTTTGAAAGCATACCACTATACAGACACCAAACTTACCGCATTTTACAGCCTATAGAGCAGATACACATCTAAGTCTGTGGATGCATCAGTCCATGCACAAGTGAAGGTTCCAGAAAAGTAAATTAACATCGTACAGATGAAAAGGTAAACAAACTACATAGCAAAGAAGTTGAAGTTTATACATAGTCATAACGTATATTCCTACAAAATCAGCTTGTGAGATAATGAGAAGTGATACTATGCACATAGAAAAGGTCCTGGTAGAATTCACAGAAGAAGAGTATCAGGATATTCACGAAGGTAAGATGTGGCTCAATCAAGGTATTCAAGAAACAATAAGCCTAACTAAATCAAGAACCCACCAAAACAAGCCTTGCGTTATAGGAATTACTAACAGTTATGAGCAAGATAATCCTAAAGTTACTGGGATCCAAACCGATAGTGCTCAGTGTGGAATGAATAAGCAAAACAGAAGCCTAGATTCACACCCCTTGCCTAAAGTTGAAATTCTCTCTGACGCCAGTCCTGGAAGTTGAGAAAAAACAAACCGTATATACTAAAGAAGGCCTTTAATATTTCAGAACTTTATAAAACATACCTATCTCCTGTTAGTGAGCCAAGTCCAACCTAATGCCTAACAAGATAGCAGACCAACATCAACTATGTAGATTACTCCTAACTTGTTAACATCAATGCAAGAAAACTAGAACAAATTTTGCAAAACCATGAAATTTTCTACAGAGCCCAAATCACTACCACTCTGTACTCGATTTTCTCCTAACTCAACAATTTAGAAAGCCCAAATTTTGAACACAGCCAATGAAAAAGAACACCATAAAATCTCATCCCATTTGCACCTAGGATTAAAATTGAACTATACGAGCTGAATGCCGAAGTATGCAGATTTATTCTGCTTTCAAATTCAACAGAAAATTACAAAACATTTGTCGGTTTAATTAAAGAAAAACCAAGAAGAAATAAAAAGAAGATAGCTTACGATTGGAAAATCAAGAGGGGAACGACGAGTCATCTTTTCCTCCTCGGGAGCCATACGAACCACCTGCAGTCCCCTCCGCTGCTTACTATTATTATGCTCTAGAAGACTTCTTCCAAAAATAGAGAAAGACGAAGGCGGAGGCATGAAGGCTACGACATGGGGTTGACTGCTTACAATGATTTGGCCGGCCGTGGATGATGCCGAAGATGAAGGGCGGACTGAGCTGCCAAACGACGCCGCACCCGTACCCATTGGAATATATGGAGATAGAGAGATGGATAAAGATAATAACGCCATTATTTTTACTTTTTATTTTTTATTTTTTATTTTTTATTTTTTTCTGTTTGTTGGGTTTTCTTCCGTTCAGCTCCCTTCTTCTTCCTCTTGAGCCACCAAATCTTATTCTGTGCCTCTTTTGTTTGTTTTTTTTTTTTTTTCTGTGAATTGCGAATCTCTCCAATCACACCGAACTGCCTTTCTTCGTTCTCACGCACGTGTTTCGGATTGGGCTTCAGATGGGAGCCCAGTACATTATCAATGGGTCTTATCTGGGTGTCAACGGTTTAGATTTGCAGTAGAAACTTTCTTTATTCAATCCGTTGGACGCGGTCTCTTTATCAGTAATATGAGGGTAGTTCTATGGCTTTTGGAGCCCATAGAAAAATTTTCCCAATGGGCTCTGCCAGCCTGTCCTTCTATGAGGCCTCTGACCTGCAAGCTTGTTACACATTAAAAGGTTGTACACATTTACTCTTCCTTTAACTATTGACATTTTTTACACTCTCACTTCATAATGAACTTACTTCTTTTACATTTTAATCTTTTGATTAGGTTTGTTTATCAGGCGGTAGATGATTTTTAACTCTTAATAATAGGTAATTCTACTTCTCAGTCACTTCCTAGCTATTTGTATGCTCTGTTTGCTGTTCTTTGTTTTTCACCTATATTTTATGATGTAGCTGTATTTTTGCTCTTTGCATTCCCTTGTGTAGATCCGTTAATCAGTTAAGTTCATAAGATTGACATTTGAATCACTTTTGTAATACTTGATATGTCAAGGGTACCCAAGAGTTTCTTACTGGTCTTGTATGATATTTTGCTTGTGGAACTTGAATTTGTGGAAAGTCTTGCAAAATGGGAAAATACTAATTCAACTGTTTGTCAACAAAAGCAATTTATGTATATCTCTTGAAAAGATTCTGAATCTTTAGGTTGAAGAAGAAAGGTTACAATGTCATCATCAATTTGCCAGTCAAAATTTTGGCTTTCTGATCCTTTCTTCCAAAAGTCTGCTTTTAACTTATTAACAGATCTCTTTTTGAGCTCCCAGAATTCCTCAACTTCTTCCAATTCGCAATGAAGAATCCACTGCTTTCCCACTCCCAGCAATTATCTTTGCAATCTCCAATTGAGTGTTGGCAATTATTTCTGTTCGCTTGAGTTCCATTTCTCCTCTTTTGGCCTCAGTTTCTGCCCTCATCCTCTCCAACTCCCGCATTGTGTCCATCCGTGCTTGCTCTGACCTCACTACCACTTCTGCTAATATTCTAATGCTCTTTGCAATTGCACAATTTTCTCTTCTATGCTTCTTCTTCTCTATTCTCATCTTTAAATTTTTGGTCTTTGACGTTTCCTTGTCACTATAGATGGCCGGCGTGCTACTATCAGTCTCTATGGCATTCTTATCAGATTCCTGATCAGACAATTTTGGACCAACTCTATCTTCCTGTAATATTTATAATTGCATAAGCACCTGAAACAGGCTGCAAATTGGGTGCAATTATGACATGACTAGATGCATCAGGTAATTACTATGTCAAAAGCTACGCATGTCCGGGATGGTTAGGACTATGGATCATAGATGCTTGATTGTATAAAAACATGAGAGAAAACTAATACATAGGGGAATTCTTGCTCTGAATCTTTAATCCAATAATGCAATACTTTCAATCTTGAATCCAATAATACAATACCACTTTTTCTCCTCACAATCGGGTAAGTAAATGATTCAAAGCATCCTACAATTATATTAATGAATTCAAGAACTTTTTATTCAATATAAATCTTGTATACGAAAGTGTATTTACGAAAAGTTTATGTTTATAGTGCAAAATAGAACTGCTGTTTGACTTGTATCGTCGCCTGTGTAATAGATTATAGTACTTAGATTTAGTTATATCCCGTAAATATTTATAAGTCCATGCCAGTTAAAATTTCACGTCAGCTAAATTGGTTTCATTCATCTATATAAAGAACCTGAAAAGTTGGAATATAGATTTCCAAAGTCAGCAACTATGCCGGATACCTCTCTTTTTTTTTTTTTTTTTTTTTTTTGGGCGGAAAATTTTCATGTCTTCCATACTTCTGCATATCTGAATAATTTATGTTCTTGCCACTCCAACATGCAGTTCAGTAACTATGCCACTTAGTTGTTTTGTGATATCAATCAAAAGAGGAATATCGTGTACCACTGACCTGGGCAGTTCGATCACAACCATTCGAACCATGGGAATTTTGCGCAACAACCGCATGAGCTGGAGCCGGAGCTGGTGGAGGAACCGGAGGATGCAGTGATTGCTGTGGTTGTTCAACCAATCTTACATGAGGGTTGGACACAACAGGAGGTGGTGGTGGAGGAGGAGGAGGAAGCTGAGGAGGATGCAGAGGAGAAGGAGCATTTCCACGCAGCAAAAGATCAAGCCGAGGATAAAGAGGCCAGGAGGAGGCATCAGCCGTGGCAGACTCTGACCTATACCTTTTCTTCATGGACTCAATCTTGTTCTTACACTGTGTTTGAGTTTTAGGTGACTTGGTTGAGTTTGCCCGAGCTGAGACATGCTTTGCAACATCTTCCCAATCTTGGCCCTTGAGTTTTGCACGGTTCCTAAGTGTCCATTTGGCTTCATATGCTTCAAGAAGACTAGAAACTGCTCCTTCACTCCATTCATCTCTTTTTAATCTGTCACTGTTACTGGCTATTTGTGGTTTTTTAGGGGATTGATCTTCTCTATTGTTACTGGTTGTGGTAGAGAGGAGAGATGGTTTCTCTTGAGTTGCTTCTCCATCCATCTCTCCTCACTACTGCTACTACAACTTCTAGACTTTACATATGTTAGCTGCTAACATGAAAATGAGACCTCAAGAAGTTAAAAACATAGGGCACTACTACAAGTAAAGCCTCATGAGACCTCAAGAAGTTAAAACACAGGGCAATAATACAAGGAAAGCGAAAGAAAGGGAGCACCAAATAGAAAGCCACAAGCATTTAGAGGGAGAAAAAGATGGCTAGAACCAAATTTAGTGGCCTAGGTAGGGAAAGGGGAAAAGAACAACAAAATGAAAGAGAGAAGCCACTAACATTAGTGAGAAAACGGCCCAATGGAAAAGGGGGTTAATAGGCAGTAGTGGCAAACCCAAGAATACTTTGCTTTTGTCAAATGCATCAATGATAGTAATCTAACTTTTGTCACAACTTTAATGGTGGTGTTATCTTTTTGTATGTATAGTTGGTTTTGTGCTATTCTTTCTTTGCTTCTTGTGGGTTTGGGAATTTTGGCTGTTAGCGTTGATATGAAGCCAACCACGACATCCACCAATATCGGTGGTGGTCAGTCACGTGGGGTTGTCTTGCCACCCATTCTATTATCCCACCACCACAGAGAAAGGTTACAGTAAAAATATCTCTTAATTTCGTGGTGAAATTTTAATCTAAATTAAATCTCACACAACAAAGTTTTTGTTAATGTTTATTTGGTCAATAGGAATTAACTTCCACTGGATTGATTACCATTTATACGCATACGCATTTGACATTAGCACAAGAATATGTGTAGATATGTGAAATACAACCAATAACAAATAAACAAAACTTATATGTGTCTTGCTCGTATCATGCCGAGCTTACATAATAACGCGCAAACTCGACTCTTTTCTAAATGTAATTATAGGTTTTAGACTCAAGTTCGGTTTGACCCATTGTCACGTCAAACTTAGTCTTAAATTTAATGAACCAAACCAACCGATAATATTTCTGGCTACTTCCGAATGGATTTTTTTTTTTTTTGTGTTTTTTAAAAAATATTATTGTAGTTGTTTTAAATATTCTTCTTTGTAAATGTGTATGTGAGATAAAAAAAAATTAAAAAATGTGTTTAAAATTTCTATAAAAAATATTCTTAAAAAACACTGTCAAACAATTAAAGTTGAATTATACATTGTCTTGTACTATTGTATTTACAATTATCAAAACCTCTCATCTATGGTAGATGATGCGATTTATATAATTGTTTTGGCCTTTTAGATAATGTGATATTTGTAGGCGAGGGGGGAAGAAGGTTTGAATAGGAAAACTTCAAAATTTCACAGCGTTTGACACAATTTGTGTACCTAAAATTAACAACAGCAATAATACCTGCTGTTTTTTTGAACGTTAACAGTTTTTGGTTTGCAGCTCAAACCCTAAGCCTCCATCATGATTCCATAGTACATAATGACAATTCCTGAATACAAACCAAACAGTCCTTAAAGTATTACTAGTTGGGGCACCAGATTACTTCAATTTGAAGTGCAACTGCCATAAAATCCACAATCCAACGTGCAAAGAACACAGCTCAACGACAATAACGATCAACACAAAAGCGCCCAATAACATCATCGTCGATTGCACTGCTAACGACTGCTAACCACTTTGCTGAAATGAGGGTAATGCCCATTTCAGTTAAAAGGCTTCAGGCCCAAATTTATTTTACTAAAGTTCAGATAGAACAGGATGGGTAAACTTTCATCCATGTGCAGCCGTTTTTTTGAGCTTGATGGATTTCATGGGCCATGATATCCATAGGTCCATAGTCCTCTCATTATAGATGACGTATTATTTAGATATCCGTATTGCATGTAAAGATTTTATCTGATTTTCTTTTAATAATATTTGCGACATGTATTTTCTTTCCGTTAATTATATGAAATCGAGATGCAAAGCCGAAATCTTTGATATTATGACAAGAATTACATCCTACTCAGACGCCACAAGCCACAGGCATCAGATGGCTGTGGAAATCTCAGAGATGGATCCAAATGGATCAAACCCTGATTGGTTCACAGTTAGCCAGAGGCTTGTGTCACACCGCACTACCCATGCATCGGCAAAAGCATTTTGGGCCGGGGACCTCAAAAAAGCAAGTCTGACGCTGGCCTTGAAAAACACCCGAGGAGCCCACTAGACAAGAGACGCCATTTTTGGTTTCAGCCAAGAAATACGTTCTGGCACACGTGGCAGCCTCTTACTGCACCTTTAGATGGAAATGGTTAGCAAGTTTTGTTTTTCCACATGAACTTCTCAACGAAGTAGCAGCCTAGTAGAGGGGGGTTGGTTTCCGTTTCAGTCTCTATTTAAGGAAAGAAAATATGGTGTATTGTCTTAAATTCAAGACCCCTAGTTTCTCTTCTTTCTTGCAAGAAGAAGTAAAACAATAATAAGGGATGCAGAGAAAGTACTCTGCAGGCAGATGACCATAATTTTAGTTTTTCCGAAGAAAGGTAGCCAAGACACGAGCTAAAATCCGTAACAGCTCTCATCAAAAAGAAGAAAGTGGTACTTTTATTATAAGCTATCTGTCTTGACTCTTGACACCCGGACAATCCATTCATTTGGTCCGTTTCTTGAATTCATATAATAAGCCTCTCAAGGTGTTGTTGGATCCATTTTAGATAATCCTTGATGGGGATTTTCTTGGGTTTGTGTATCTGAATTATAGATTTTGTTACAGAAAAACAAGCAAAGGCATCTGCAAGTTGGTGCAGTGTACCTGATAGAGGAAACGGGTATTAGTGACTACTATCGGATTCTAACAACAGAAAGGCCAAAGGAGATTATAGTCTACCATACTCGGAGAAGATTGAAAGATTAGATTTTTAACACCTATATACTGTTGTGGAATGAGAGCGAGAGAAGTTAGATGGATTTCTGGCCAGAGTTTCTTGCAAGCAGTTGGGGTAAAGAATTTGTGGCTGGAGGATTTGGAGGAATAGCCGGGATTATATCCGGGTATCCGCTTGATACCCTCAGAATCCGGCAGCAGCATTCCAGCAAAGGTTCAGCCATCACAATCTTACGCCATGTTGTCTCTAGAGAAGGACCGCTTGCCTTCTACAGAGGTATGGGTGCTCCTCTTGCCTCGGTAACTTTACAGGTAATTTTGATGCTATTCATTGTCTGTCCTCTCCTTCACTTTCTATTGTTATTAGTGAACAAATATTCCAGTAGGATATGTTTGCTTACTATTTTCATGTCTCAATGATCCATGGACGCTTGTTTCTTGGCCTGAATGATTATGGGGAGATGGATGAGATTTGTCAGTGTATACATAGCGATGGAAATTACTAGTTCTTTAGCTTGTAGTGTCAATTTTGAGACATGATTAAACTCTGCTAGTTGATACAGTTCTTAGGATTAGTTTTCAAATTTTAATCTTTCAAGGATAATCAAAAGGATGTGATTGCAATTGGGAATTATCATGATATGTCCTGATATAGTCCATGAAATTAAGCCTGCAATTTTAAGTCTCAACCTTTTAAAGAAGAAAAAGGAGGCCTCAAGTGGAGTTTTTTGCTTTCACGGAACAGAAACCGTGGGGATCAGGTTAAGTGTCGAACGATCAAGTTTTGGCGTTTTGGCATTGTCTCTAATGATTGTGCTGCTGGCACGAAAGATAATGTCGCTGGCCATTAAGATAAGTCTTTGTCAACCTAAGGACAACCGAGTAAAAAGAAGTCCAGGAGATGAGATAAGGGCCCTTCCAAAACCAGAATATTGGGAAAAAACAACAAATACCAAAACTAATATCTGATGTTTGAAGTTTTTCTTACACAGCCGAGTAACATGGAATGCAAGCTCCAATTCATCCTGTAACCATTCTAGATAATGGTTTCGTTGACAATTATTGCCATATCATTTCTATTCTTTACCTTACACTGTAAAAAGACTTTCTTACTTGTTTATATAATGATGCATCATTCAAAAAAGAAAAAAAAAATTTCTACAAAACTTTAGAGACATGAGGACATGCAATTTCCTGATTAGCATTCAGAAATATCCTAGCGACTACATTTTCTCCTGCAGAATGCCATGGTCTTCCAAATCTATGCAATACTCTCACGGGCATTCGACAATGATGTTCCAGCCACAGACCCACCCTCCTACAAAGGAGTTGCTCTTGGAGGAGTTGGAACTGGGGCGCTACAAAGCCTGATGCTTAGCCCTGTTGAGTTGGTGAAAATCCGCCTACAGTTGCAGAGGAACGTCACTGACAACAAATATTCAAGCATTCACCGAGGTCCAATAGATGTTGCCAGAAGCATACTTAAAAATGAAGGTTTCAGGGGAATGTACCGTGGTTTAACCATCACTGTACTGAGAGATGCACCTGCTCATGGCTTCTACTTCTGGACATACGAATATATGAGGGAGCAGCTTCACCCTGGCTGCAGAAAAAGTGGTCAAGAGAGCTTCAGAACCATGCTTATTGCAGGGGGGCTTGCTGGTGTTGCTAGCTGGATCTCTTGCTATCCCTTAGATGTCATCAAAACCAGACTCCAGGCACCGTCCTCAGCAACATACAGAGGCATTGTGGATTGTTTCAAACAAAGTGTTAGAGAAGAAGGATATAAAGTGCTCTGGCGTGGTTTGGGAACTGCAGTTTCCAGAGCATTTGTAGTGAATGGAGCCATTTTTACAGCCTATGAAACAGCTCTAAGGTGCTTCTACTCCAACAACAATCAAGCAACCATCAAAACAGAAAATACATTGTAGAAAGAAGCTCCTGGCTGTTGAGGCGCATCATCATGGTTTTACTACAAAGACGCAATGGTGATCTCGTCAAATACAGAAACGACAAAGCAATTTGTCAATGGCATTGGATACATCATTGAATTTTATTTTTCAGATTTTATTAGCAATGATAGCAAAGCGAAAGAAATGCAATAGAAGGCAATTCTTGTCAGCTAGAGACCTGCAATCTTGGAAACAATATAGGAGCATTGGCAACATAGAATCATGGTTCTATGAAGAAACATTGAACATTACAGTAATTTTGTGAAAAACCATCAAGTTTAATAAACTTAGTTTGTGCAATAATGTAAATAAACTCCATTTCAACATATGAATGCATGCTGCTTTGAGAATGCAATCAAGGACATGTATTAATCTCGATTATCAAATAATTGCTCACCCTTATTTCATATCAAATCACAATTCTACTCAAGACACATAGCATTAACTCGTATGCTTACATTGTAGGCCCTCGGATAGAAAAGAAACAAAAAATTCCTACAAAGACATTACCCACAAAATAAGATCCTATGCGCTCAATACAGAGCATGATCTGATGATTGAAACTATGTTCAACAAAATTATCATCAATAGCTACCTCCAGTAACAAATCGCTCGACTCTGTTGTCACTGACATTTAGCCCAGCCATAGCTTCCTGTAATCCTCTACTATTCTCAGCCAAGATAACAGGATCATTATAGTTCCTCACAGCCTGCACAATAGCCCGAAAGGATCCGGACAATTAAAAACATCTGAACCTAACAACACCCCATCACACATCACATCCCAATTGCATCACAATCGCAGCGACCGCACTTGCAACAATTCCTCCAGCCGCAAAATGCATTACCGGCAGCCTAGCCATATGCTTTGTTTGAGCTGCAATATCGTAAGGCGCTTCGATCTTCTTAGCAAACGTGAAAACTTTCATCCTCGTCCATGTTGCTCAAAATTCTTATATCCCCCACAACTTTTATGACGTTGCAAATCGTCTCTATAATATTGCCTGAACCCGTCAAATCTCCTTGAGTCCTTATTATTGCTGCGCCTTCTCTCATTCTCCTTAAGGCTTCCCCGAGATCTCGGCTCCCGCAAACAAATGGGGCTCGAAAATTGTGTTTGTTAATGAAATGAAATTCATCTGCAATGGCTAAAACCTCGCTATCATCAATGTAATCTACTCCAACGGCTTCCAGTATTTGGGCTTCGACGAAATGCCCAACTCTGGCTCGCGCCATTACGGGGATTGGGATGGCCTCTTTGATTTCCTTGATGATAGATGGGTCGGGCATGCGGGAAATGCCGGATGTGTTTGTTTCGGAGACGATGACGCAGCAATGCGCCCGCGGACTCAGCAATCTTGGCTTGATCGACCGTCGTAACTTCCACAATTGCTCCTCCACGGAGCATTTGAGCCATCCCTACTTTGATGGAGAATGGGTTCTTCATAGCTTCAGTTAGGGTGCTGCCGCTGTAGAGAGTGACGGCACCGTCGTCGGCCATGCTGAGAAAACAGACATGCTGTGAACTAAAGTCCCTTGGCATATATGTTCTCGCTTGGGACTTGCCACAGGTCTTGTCCCCTTGAAGAGCTAAAAGGCTTCAAGTAAGTATGCACGTCAGGTGAAGAAGATTTTATGCTCTTCAAGGGGGAGCTAGACCCGTGGCTAGTCCCGAGCAATATGTTTGTAAAAATGGCTGAAAAAAAAGTCGAATAGATGAAACCCGTAATGCGATTAAGATGGTACGCTGGTATCGGCGGAGAAATATAAAAAAGGGAAGATGAATTGAAAAACTGGGAAGCAGAGGGAAAAAATGGGGCGGTGGTGTGTGTCTAGTTAGTGAACCTTCGGGCAGCATACTCTGTCATAGCTCGTGGGTGTTAAGAAAATGAAAGTCCCAGTTTTCTCCAGGGAACAATATGCATTACTATGGTTGCCTGCTTCGTGTGAATGAATAGAAGTCAACATTAGCGCATTCCTTATAGTATCAGGGAGATCCAGAAGATCTTCACCCAACATATCATTGAGAGTCTTGATCTATTTGTGCGAGGTCAACATAAATTTATAATACAACAATTTAGAAGATCACTCCAATTTATTATCTTATCAACCAAATGGTACTAATATTTTTCATGCTACAAAGAGTGAAACTTCTTTTCTATACTGTCGCGTGGAAGAGACCTCTAATAAAAAACTAAAGGCAACAGATCCATGATTCTTACGACTAGGCACCAACCCAGATTAGATTAGTCATTATTGTTGTTATTAAGGACTATTCTTTTGTACTTACTAATTTAGCAGTAGTTCATACAAGCACGTTTATGGTTTTCTCACATGTACAATACATCTTAAAAACATCTCAAAACATGTAACATATATTAGGTGTTAAGCATAATATTATACCTAGGTAGAAAGATAATAATACTTTAGCTGAATAATCAAATTTCTGTACATAATAAGGGCGTATCACTTGTTTGTTTGAGTTTGCTTTTTAATGATATTCAAAAAAACAAAAGAAAAAACTTCAATTACATTTTTCAATTATCTTTTTAGTTATTTTGTTTTTAGAATTTTCTAGTTTACTTCACTCTTTCGATTTTGATGGGAGTCCTGCGTAGTGGGCCGATGAACTCTTGGGCTTGAAAAGACAAATGAGGAAACCAACAAAATCCACTCTCTTGTTTCTTTTTTTTGTTTTGTTTTTTTTTTTTTTTTGTTGTGGGCATTTGAGAGGGGGCGGGGGGTGTTGGGTGGGGTTTGTGAATATCCATTTTTGTTTAGAAGCCCACAAAACAACGAGAAAGCACGTGATAAGTATGTTTCCATTGAATCCCGTACGTCCAATAGACTGATGCCGCTCCGGATGCGTTTGACGTGTCCGACAGCACCGCCGCTGTCCCAAGTACGAAAATTTGAATGTGAGGTCAAAGGCGGGTTTGAAGATTCAGTCAAACAGCGCTTAGACGTGAAATTAGATTAAAAATCGTCCACAAAAACGACGTAGCCCCACCATGTGGGACGGACTGGACTTGGCGAACTGCGGGTCCCTTTTGCCGTCTTCTAATTTAAACGCTCACAAGTAAAGTAATTGCCATCTACTTCCAACGTTCCAGCCCCTCAATTTCAAATCGTCCCCATTATTTACCCCGTGGCTCCCTACTTTTTTACCCTGGTAAAATACTGACGGGGTGGAAATTTGAAATTGCACCAATTCTACTTTTTTTTTAAGTATTATAATTATGATATTCATTCATTAAGGTTTTTGTCACGCACAAATTTAGATGATACTTCTAATTTTGAGACTAATATTCATATCTTCTACTAACTTGTACCACTACCCCTAACTAGTTGAGCAATTATACATAGTTATAACATTTATATTTTCTTTAAAATTATGCAAATTTCACTTGTCAATATAAACATGACGATATTATGCTTTATGAACATGACTAGCAATGAATTTTATTTGAAAAAGGGTATAAATACATACTTCCTACCTTCAAACAAAATATCATCCTTATTATTATTATTCACCCGTTGAACAAAACAATCAAATTTCAAGTAGTAAACCTTTATCAAAAAAAGCACTTTACGAGCTAACCCTTGTATTCAAATTGATATTTTTTGAGGTAAAAAATCGAATAATTAGCATTAGCCCAATAATTACTCATAAACTCTTAACATTATGTTCGATTGATAAAGTGGGAGTTTGAACCCCTCTCCGTACTGTTATTTCTTGTATCCATAAAACAAAAAAAGTTGAAAAAGTATAAGATTTAGAGGATTTTTACTCATAAAATTAATCCGTCTATTTTATTCTCATGATGTAATTTTGAGGAAAAATCTGAAACCTCTGAGGTTATGGCAAACCTCACGGACGTCCGTATAATTAAATTTCAGCATAAGCGTTCTAAGTTTTTACCACCTTCTCTAGTCACCGTAGGACTTCAGTCTTCTTCTGTACTCCCGACCGGGCAGTCAAAAACTTGAAAACTTTTACTTTTGACAGTGAAAAAAAGGAGGTGAAATCACGACTGTTGAACAGCGAAGCTTCTATACGACGGAGTCTTCATTTCATCTCCATTACATTACATACATTTCTCACACACGCGCACACACACACAACAGATATACCATTCCCCTGCAACTTCAGTTTATTCATTTTTTTTTAATTACATTAAAAAGTTGAAGTGATTAATTATTAATTAATTAATAATTATCTTAATAACCGGCGCTTCGGAAGTTCTGATCGGAGCTGCAAAACGACTTTGTTTGAGTCAGAAAGAATAATGAATGCGGTAGGTAGGCAAAGATCCGGTGCGTCGGCCGTGCATCATCAGCGGCAGTACTCCGATAACTTTCTAGAAGCTTCATCCAACAGCCGATGGCTGCAATCAGCCGGTTTGCAGCATCTCCAGTCTTCCGACAACTCAATGCCTCCATCGCAGGTTCTAAGCTGCTGAATATCTGTCATTTTTAGATCTGATTCGAGGAAATTGAAGTTAAAGATGTGTTTTATATTTTTGGAAATAGGATTTTGGATACTATGGTGGAAATCAGGCTTTGAGAATGTATAGAGGTCCGCCGAGAACGTTCAGTGGAGGGAGCGATATATTTGCGGAGCCTTTGACGCCACCGGCGGCGAATGTGCGGAGGAGGAATGGGGAAGAGGATGGAGTCTCGCCGAACGAATACAGTCCAGGACTCCTGGATCTGCATTCTTTCAACACTGAGCTTCTTCCTGAGGTAATTGCAGCATAAATATTTCTTATGTAGTTAAATTTTATTAACATTATTATTTTTATGGTGAATATAGAAAGTAGATTGATTTTAATTGTTACAGCATTGATTGGTTATATCCCAGATACAGCTTTTGCTGAATATTTATTGGTTGAAATGATGCGATGAAATTTCTATGCATTATGCATTCTTTGGAAAGCAACATTTAATTCATGTAGCTTGTTCAAAGGAGAAAATTTAGAATTTTGGCGAATGCTCTCTATCTTCAGGCATTATTTATATCCTTGCCTTAGTGGTAAAGACATTTCGGTTTTTTACAAATTTTCTTGCATGAGTATTAGATAAGGAATGATTAGATACTGTTATATCTCATTTATGTATTGGCACAATAGAGAACTTTAATTTGCATCATCTTGTGAGTGTTTTGGTGCACAGTTATTTGTAATGAACAATGTACTGGAAAGTTGATTTTTTTTTTCTTTTTTAAATACATCATGGAATGTGTTATCTTAAAAAGCTGTTCTCAGGATACATTATTCTTTGGAAGTGATTTTAGAATCCTTCTGGCCTAACCTCTGTATCAGTTAAGCAGTATATATGCCATTAGTTGCTTGTATATTTGTGAAACCTGACATCAATGTTATATTGGTAAAAAATTATATTCATGATATCGTTTAATTCCATTTTTCTCGCGGATTTTGTGACAGCTTCCAGTTCCTGGCCTGTATGACACCACTTCTATGCATCATTTTGCTCGGGGAAGGAGCTTTGACGACTCTGAGACCTATTTTGGAAACAGTAAACAGACCAGCAAATTTCGTAATTTCCCAGAGGAAAATGTTATGAAAAGCTTTTCTGTGGATAAGGACAAGGCTAGTAATGTTGCAAAGATAAAAGTAGTGGTAAGTTTTCCGATATGTTTTATTCACTTCCTGATCTTCTCGCTGCTTAACTGGATGGCTATCAAGTTATAGTTATAGTTATAGTTCTAGTTTGTTGAATTAACTAATCTGACATCTAAGATCAGCAAAAATAATTTTAAATCATTCCTCAGAAAACTTTGAATTCCATTTTAATGAAACTGTATGTCTCCAGTCCCACATTGCTCCTGCTCGGTGGTGCCTTATTCACAGGGGGACATAATTCTAACTTAACCTTTTCCAATGAATGTGCTCATTATTAGCTGCATGCAGGTGCGTAAGAGACCTCTGAACAAGAAGGAGTTGGCAAAAAATGAGGAAGACATCATAGAAACAGAGCCCAATTCTCTAGTGGTTAATGAGACCAAACTCAAGGTTAGTGGAACTATGAGGTTAGCATTCATGTACTGTTAAAATAAAATAACTTTGTTCGAGCCTAGTCAAACACAGAATATTATAGTAATTTGCTTTTCCTCTAAAATTTAGCTGATAGTAACTTTTAATGTTTCAGTTTCGTATAAAAATGAAGCGTGCCGCTCTAATTTTACATTTTGAATATATGACCTGGAATACAAAATTTTGCTTCAATGATTTCATTAGTATTTAGTCTGCACTGGGTTTTAAGGTAAGCCTTCTTCTGGCTTTCTATTATTTGTCTTTAATAAGTTCACATTTGTTCTCAAATTTTAATCTTGTGATTTTACCACGGAAAATTTAGAAGCAACCCAAAAAAGCCTCTTTGAAGCAATGTGGATTAGGCTCCTCTTAAAGTCACTTGATTCCCTTGTTGCTATCACGAATTTTATTCAGTTAAAATAATATTCTAAAAGTTTTTCTACTTCTCCAAGTTGAATTGGGTTATTATGTCATGCATTAGTTTCACCAACGTTCATTTGCATTTGGATATGATTCAGATATTCTGCATTTTGTTTCCTATTACGTAATTTTAAAGTTGAAAGTATTTAATTCTTATTTTACTGCAGGTTGACTTGACAGAATATGTGGAGAAGCATGAATTCGTCTTTGATGCAGTATTGAATGAGGAGGTTTCGAATGATGAGGTAACGAGAAATATTGCACTCGCCTTTGAGTTTATTGAATTATCATAGTATGTATGGTCCTTGGGGCACCACCTTAATTCCATTATTCCATTTTGTCTTCTTAGGTGTACCATGAAACTGTGGAACCTATTGTTCCAATTATTTTCCAGCGCACAAAAGCAACTTGTTTTGCTTATGGGCAAACAGGTATGAAGCTTGTATTCAGTCTCTTAGAGCACTGGATTTATCAGTATATTTGTCTCCACATCAACTTAGTTTTTAGTCACAATTTGTTATTTAATTCTAATCACGTTGACCCTTATTGATATTTTTGTTCTTACCAACATTTCATGTGATTTTAGGGCTGCATCCTCTTGGAGTTTAGTTTTGATGCAGTATTTATTTATTTATTCTGTACGCACATAGACGGAACAATTGTTTCTATAATCTGCAAGCTCTATTTACTTTTTTCCTTAAAGTCTTTTTGAAACCAAAGTAATCAACTACTCAAATTTTGTAGCCACTAATTAGCAGTTAGCCCTTAAGAGATGAGTTATGAAAATGAAAGAATGTTCCTTTTCTGTGGTGAGGGGTGGTGTTTCAGTTATAATCCATTTGAACAATTTCCCCCGTTTATTGTGATAATAATACTAAATTTTTCAATATTTTCTAGTAGGCATTAAATCTTTGATTTTAAATTCTTGATACAAAGATATTAGCAAACTTCTCTCGTTGTTCTTCCATAAAGAGATGATATATGTCAAACATCCGTTATCAATAACAGTTGGTCTGATGCCCCTGTTTTTTTTAATTATTTTTTGTTCTAGGAAGTGGGAAAACTTATACCATGAAACCACTACCGCTCAGAGCGTCTCGGGATCTTTTGAGGCTCATGCATCACACTTACAGGAACCAAGGCTTTCAATTGTTTGTGAGCTTCTTTGAGATATACGGAGGAAAACTCTTTGATCTCCTTAATGACCGGAAGTAAGCAGTCTGAGGGTGTTGTGCACTTAAAAGATTAGCTATTGCAATCCTTAAAGTAGTGAAAGCAAAAACCTTTTTTCTTCTTCAGGAAACTTTGTATGAGAGAGGATGGCAAACAGCAAGTTTGCATTGTCGGTTTGCAAGAATACAGAGTTTCAGATGTGGAGACAATAAAAGAACTCATTGAGAAAGGAAATTCAACAAGAAGTACAGGAACCACAGGTGCAAATGAGGAATCATCGCGATCCCATGCCATACTTCAGCTTGCCCTCAAAAGGTCTGCTGATGGTAGTGATTCCAAACCTGCTCGAGTTATTGGAAAGCTCTCCTTTATAGATCTTGCAGGAAGTGAACGTGGTGCAGACACGACGGACAATGACAAGCAGACCAGGTACAATTGTCACTTTTGCTGCTTTTGTTATTATTAAGGTGGTTCTATGTTTTGTATGGTATCCTGAAGGCAAGTACATAAATCTTACATTACTGGTGGCATTATTGTATTAAAACCCCTCATTAGGTTATCCAGTACCCCTAAATATACAGATTTCCATTGGACAAGCAAGCGGAATATCATCTAGGCTAATCTTTGTACATTATTCAGTTACTGGTTAGCAGAGAAAGGGATTAATTAGGGTGAATTACTTGCATGCAAAGTTATTTCCTCCAGCAGTTCTGGCTTTGTATTTATTACTTTCCATTTCTTAATGGCATTTCAGTTAGTGTCAGACTAGAAATTGCCCCCACACTTTGACACAATCTTTCTCAAATGCAGAATGGAAGGAGCTGAAATCAACAAAAGTTTGCTTGCATTAAAGGAATGCATTAGAGCTCTTGACAATGACCAAGTCCATATTCCTTTTAGAGGCAGTAAATTGACTGAAGTACTGAGGGATTCATTTGTTGGAAATTCTCGGACGGTGATGGTATCTTGCATTTCACCAAGCTCAGGATCCTGTGAACATACTTTGAACACATTGAGATATGCAGATAGGTACTTGTGATCTTTTGCTGCAATAGATTGTATCCCCAGAATACTTTTTGTTTCTGCCCATGTGTTTTCTTGTCTAAATATGTTCTATTTGCTTTAGGGTGAAGAGTCTTTCAAAAAGTGGCAACTCAAAAAAGGAGGTTGCATCTTCAACCTTAAATCTGAAAGAGTCAACTACTGTGCCTTTATCTTCAGTTTTACACGCTGCATCACCATATGAAGATGACACAGGTGACTCATGGCCTGAACAAACTGATAAAAATGAGTATGAGGAGGATTTCTATGAACAAGAGAAGCCTTCATGGAAGAAGAATGCGAAAGTTGAAGCATCTAATCTCTCAATCTTAGAGGATAAAGCAAGAAGAGCCAATGGCCAGATGAAGTGGAAAGAACCCCCAAAATCTGACACAAAATACTCGAATCCTGATGATGATTTGAATGTGCTATTAAAGGTAAAAACTAGCAACAGCTATAAGATAGTTCCTTGTTTAAGTATTATATAGTAACGTCTTCCTTTAATCTTGCTATCTCTTTTCCCAGGAAGAGGAGGATCTTGTTAATGCTCACAGAAGACAAGTGGAGGAGACAATGGACATTGTTAGAGAGGTATGTGCTAATTTGAATGGGGCTCCACATTCTCTGAGCATGGTAGTTCCAAATAACAGAATGCAGTTACCTTAGCATAGTGTCTAACTGCTGATTTCAGTTTCACAAGAAATTGTGACAATGTCTTTATATATAGATGAGAAGTAAATACTATTCTCATTAGTATTTCAAATCTTGACGCACTGGATTTATGTCAATTCATTTAGTTGATGACATATTTAATCCACCCAATGAAAAATCGAGATGAGTTGTGTAAATGATGGGTTCTTTTTTGTTTTGTCCTGGTTAAGTTAAATCATGGTTTTAATACATTGTTCAAGAACTTATTCTTTCTAAGTTTGAATTGTATATTGATCCATTAAATTGATTATCAAGTCATATTTTGGCATATTAAATTACACAAGTATTCGCGTATCATCTATTTTGGATTTTGTTAAATTATACTGCATATACTGATTTTGTAAGGTGCTCTTTAAAAGTTCCAGGTTTGTTAAATTTCCTGCAGGAGATGAACCTACTAGTTGAAGCAGATCAACCTGGCAACCAGTTGGATAACTATATTTCTAGACTGAATTCAATACTATCTCAAAAGGCCGCTGGTATCCTGCAGTTGCAAAATCGATTGGCTCATTTTCAAAGACGCCTTAAAGAACATAATGTTCTGGTGTCTTCCGGCCACTAAATTTTGTTTGGAAGGGCAGATGGGAATCACGAGTGAGCTTCTGCTGGTTTGTTTGGTGTCTGCAACTTCGTGTTTATTAGCTGGGACGATATTCAACTCCCAGAAGGAAAATTTCTGCCTATGAGCATTCTAGTGAATATCATTATCTCATTTTTCTCAGAGGTATTCATGCTTCTTGCTGAGGATGGGTATTTTATTGGATCCTTTTCTATTGATTTTATCATTATTCATTATTCTCTCTTACTAAATATAGAAAATCATGTAGCAGATGGTATTGTAAAGCTTCAGAGCTTTTTTATATCATAAGTGAATCTCATGCCTAATAGGAAAGGCGTTTGTTTAGCTTTCAAGGTCCATTATTTACAATTTACTATCACTATTTCCTTTCTCTCCTTTTACCTAAACACTTCTTATGGTTGTATATGCCAACAGCCTGACAATAAGTTGTATAATATCGAGGGAGCAAAATTTGAATCTGAACTCGGCTCTGAAGAATCAGATACTGTGACTTTTATGCCTCAACTCTGCTTGTGTTTTCCACTACGAACTTGCTTTGTGCTATCATTCTTTGAGCCAAGCCATCCAAATAAATTTAGTAAAAACTTGAACTGAAGTAAACGACCGCATGGTAGACAGGCGGAGTCCAAAAAAAATTGAAAGTTCCCACAGTAGGCTAAACAATTTCCCGCTCAGGTCCTTCTTCTTTCTTGATACTAAACAAAAATTAAGCTGTAAATTCTTCAATCATGATAGAGGCTAAATCCACACCTTGTACAAGTTCTGATGTTAAATTTAATGTAACCTAAATGTGGATTTAGTTTACTCTTTATTTTTTAAATCCATGGTGGACATAATGAACCAACAACTCCGGAAATGCCTGTGATCATGACTTTCTTTATCTCAAGTTCCATCATCCATATATATTATCTTACAGGATGACATTCTCAGCCCTCTTATTTGAGTGGATTTTCCTCTGGAGGTGGACTAGAACCGATAGCTTTTCCAATTTGCTATACAGGTGTCCACAGCACTGGAATAATTCATCTCAAGATTATTCTCAACCGGCTCCATAATTTTGGTACGATTAATAGGTCTAATCCATTACAGATCCTGAATTTCTCGACCCTCCGGATCAAAATGCTAGAGTAGTCATGCCGCAGTTACTCCATCTGCATCACCGTCACCATCAACACCATCTATCAGTGGCTTTTTATCTACCAAAGCTCTTTCAGGAATCGCATTACCCCATTTTCTTCCATTTTGTTCTATTTTTCTTTCATAGTACTGAATTTGTACTCCTATCCTTTGTTTTTTTTCCCCCGAGTGCTTCTGGACAAGCATAAAAGCTTGTAGTACTAATCAAACATAAAAGTTTGTAGTTCAAGAAGCTGTAAACTAAAGAGACAGCCAGGGAAGCGCTAAACATTTATGTGACACATTGAAATAGAAAAAGATAGCTGATAAGCCTTAGAGAATTAGAGGGCAACTGCAAGCCTCTCCTTTCTGGGAGTTAGCACAGGCTTCTTATTCCCAGGGAATGCAATGCGTGAGATGTCAACCAAAGCGTTGAAGCTGTGTGGTTTATGGAGTGAGTATTGCGTGCACCACGCGTGTCGCCAACCACGTGGTGTACTAGAACCAATCACATGTCGCCAAATAATACAATATATGACCCACTATTGCCACATGACGATAAATTATTGGTTCGAGTACACCACGTGTCAATGCACGTGGTGTATTGTATACTTTTCTATGGATTATGCATAGAAAGTTCTGACAAGACTTCCCCGTTTAGTTGGATGTTCTCCTTCATCAGACCGTGCATAAAGTTACCGTATTTGACCCCATGTTGGCGAGTGCCGGCATTGATGCGTTCAATCCAATGGGAACGCATATCTCGCTTCTTATTGCGGTGGTCCACGTAGGAGTACTAAAGGGCTTTCTCCACCCTTTCTCTGGCTATTCTTGTGCAATTTTTCGCTCTTCCTCTGAACCCCTTTGCCAATTTCATTCAACACCACTTTCTTGTCCATTGTTTTTCATCGGATCGATCGATCGGGGCTAAAAAGACTAGGTTGCTGCCCTGCTTCTGTCCCCTGGAATTAATAACAAGAATCTGGCTATCAGAGAAAATTTTCCCTTTTCTTTATTAAAGGTGGGCCTCGAAAGCCCAATAAACTACACAAATTCAATTGCTTCTTTTTTTTCCAACAGATAAAGGCCCAATAACTAATAATTCTAGCCCGCCTAGGTAAAATCCCAGCATCCACAAAACCCAAACCCTAAGACCCCTCTCCTGTCTCCTCTTTAACTCTCCCTATATAAAACACAGCCTACCACGCCGCAGCTAATTATTTCTTCTTCAGACCGCACCAGATCATCCTCCTAGGGTTTTTCTTCGGCATCTGATTATCATCCGCCAGACATGGTAATCTCTTCAATTGCCATTTCTTTATGAAAAAAAAAAATGTGTATACCATTTATATCATATACTTTTTTCTGCTATTTTTTCCCCTGAATTCATTGGGCATTTTTCCCCCCTCATTAGGGTAAGGGAACAGGGAGCTTTGGTAAAAGAAGAAACAAGACCCACACGCTCTGTGTCAGGTGTGGCCGCCGCAGCTTCCATCTCCAGAAGAGCCGCTGCGCCGCCTGTGCTTACCCTGCTGCTCGCAAGAGGACTTGTAAGTCCTCCAATTTTACTGTGATTAATTTTTTCATTTTAACATTGGATTGATTGAATATTTGATCTGGGTTTTTGCTGAAAATATCTTAGACAACTGGAGTGTGAAGGCAATTAGGAGAAAGACCACTGGAACTGGACGCATGAGGTATCTCCGCCACGTCCCTCGCCGATTCAAGACCAACTTCAGAGAAGGTAGGTATCGATTTTCTGATTAATTTTGTGAAATTATTTGTGGATTTTTGTTTTTTGGTTGAAAAGTTTATATCTTGGGTGGTTTTGTATAGGTACTCAGGCAGCTCCAAGGAATAAGGTAGCAGCAGCATCAGCTTGAGAGCTTTGATTTTGGAGGTTACTCTTTGAATTGTAGTTTGAATTCGGTTTTAACTTACTAGTATTGGAACAAGTGAAATTTTTGGGGACAACATTTCAGGGGTTTTGTGCCCTTTTCGTTATTATGCGTTGTTACTTTCCTTTTAATGTTACTTTCCTTTTAATGTAGTCATTATTTTGAGTGGATCTTTGATATAAATGGATGAGTCATGGGCGACTATGGCTGGTTGAATACCAATTTTGTGTGAGTTGATGCCATTTTTAATGGCGATGTGAAGCTGAGTATTTTGTTTAATTTGCTTTTCATATAAGCTGTGGTGTGACTTAAGGGTCTGGATTGTCTTGGTATTTGGTTGTAGTAGTGTCTTCTTCGATTGTGTGTGTTTGTTGTCAGTGCTGCATTTTGCGGTGTTTGTGTATGACTGAAATTGCTATTTTATTGCTACCTTTGCTTTCTGCTGTACTTCACACGCTAAGCTACTAGATGCCTGATCCACATGGTGAAAAATGGTTAGGAAGATGCAGAGATTCTAGTCTGAACATTTTCATCCTATATATTTTCTTCTGTATCTCATTGTAGCTGGTTCCTGTATTTATCAACTGGTTCCTGTTTTTAACGCCTGTGTGTTATTTGCTAGTGTTTAAACAGTTGTGATAGTGTATCTGAAATGAGTACAAAATATTGGCAGAAAGGACATGCCTGTACAATAAATATTGTGATGGCTCAATGTAAGAGTGCTTAAGTGACACTCGACTGTATCAGTCTATTACATTATCACTTTATTGTGGAATGGCTTTCGGTGGTATAGACGTGTAATTGAACCAACGTTTTTAATTTGAATGCTGTTAATGGTGGTGTATCACTGTATCTTAAGTGACAAACCGTTGTTAGAGACAACTTGCCAATACTGTGTAATTTAGTCTTGGTTTAGTCAACTGCGCCCTTGATCATTTCCAGATGATAGTTGATGCTTATGTACTTGTTTGATTATGAATGTGATGCATGTTCTCAAAGGAATTAATTTGTTGTTCTAAACTTCCTGTTCGTGTTTTGGCGGCTAATTATTCGACACTGCATTTAGTATCACCCTTTGTTACATAAAACCTGTTAAGAGTCTCTGTTTGTTTTCTTGCCAATGTGCAGCAATGCATATGATATTCGGAGTATTTAAGATGTCTCACAACTAAAATGAACCATCTACAATAAATGTTTATTTAAAAATATATTTGTGGCATACAAAATGGAGGTTTTTTATTTTATTTTATCAGTCCATTGTGTGGGTCGCCTTTTTTTTATTAATTATCTAGGCTATGTTTTCTTAATTTTTAAGCATCTTGTACAGAAGAACTTGCAATTCGAATATCTATAGTACTCGGCGACCAATATCGATTCGATTCTTCACTTGTACTCTATTTCAATATTCCTCAACCAATATTGTTGTGATACTTTGCTCTGCTAACGATGCGGAATCATGGCCAATAGCTATATTTTTTTATGGAATCGGAATCAAAAGCTTATATATAGGAAGACTAATTACCAAAATTCGAGACCTACTTTGTTCATAATTCTGAAACTAGTACAATTTATCGGAACCTCCCTGGAAAAGAGATTTTGGTCGAAGTGTTTATTTCAATATCCTAAGATTGGCATGTTTTCCTTGTTCATATGTTACATTGAGTTAACTTTTTTCTTCTAACGAGGGGGTGAGAAACCATTTTATCGATCAAGAAGAAAACAAGTGATTTGAGGACCAGAACAAGCCAACCAAATAGCCGGGAGATGCCAGTTTTCTTATATAATTCTATTTTTTTTTTCCCTTTCAATTCGGTACATACGCACGTCATCTGGTAAAAAGTTGACGAATTTCTAATTGAAAATACATAATGAGCTGCTTATAATTCTCTGTGATATACTGCTCAAAAGATGGGGAATGCTGAATTTTAGAGGCACCTTTTAATGAATGTATCAACACTAAATCTGTACCAAACCTCGACATTTACATGTAATTTCCTCCGCATCCTGATCAGAAGTATATACTAAAAGCTACCATCTGCACCCACACCTCACCTGACCCCAAATTTGCAGGATTGCTGCAAGTGTATTCCTAAAAAAAACTCTTTGCACGAGACTTAAAAGAATCGGGAAAAAACACAGAACCCTGTTGACAAATAGTCATGTGAAAAACTCTTATAACTCCATAAGAACACTGACAACTTAATCTACTTCAAGTTCCCCAAATTTTTCCTTCTCTTCATGTAATTGTCTGAACACGTAATCGAGCTCCGGGAATGCCGACAAGAGAAGCAGCTCAAGAAGATCAAAAGCTAGCTGCTTCATAACAACGGATGACTGTTCAACCAAACATACAAATTGGAATGTGTTACATACTGTTAAAAGACGGAAATATGAATAGTTAACCAAATCATGACGCATGTATGTAATAACAGAAATATAAGATGAACAGAAAGTACATGTATTTATGAAAGAAACTTTGCATACATTTTTGTATGATGAATATAAAGTCCAACCAACGTAGCATAACCAACAGAACTATAACTAAATAGTTGAAAATAAGAGCTAGGAGTGAAAATCAAATAGACATATTTTATTAAGAAAAATAAAAAAATCAATCCAATCTTCTTTAATTATATTTATATGTAATAAAAACATTTTTTTGGAGAGAGAGAGTATGTGTGTGTGTGTGTGTGAGAGAGAGAGAGAGAGAGGAGGTAAATAAATAAATCACATTAACTCCCCGTCTATTATGGGCACAACGTATCCTTGCCCTGCCAAAAGGTGGCCCTCGACACTATGACAGTGGGGAAAAAGTAAACAATGATGAAGGTACAAAATAGTTTGCAAATCAAAGATAGAAGTATTGTCCAATCTACGAAAACAAAATGGCCTTACAAGCAGTGATTTAGACAATTCTTCAGGGAATGTGCAAATACGCAGATGCACTTCAAAAAGAGTACATCATTGTTCAGTAAAATTACTGAGAAGTCAAAGTTCAGAAAGAACAAATCACAATATTCATCCACATAAAACAACGAGAAAACAGGCAATAACCATTTTGACATTAACGAAAAAGAATAGTTTCTGCAGATGAAGATAACCTGAATGAAGTAATAAAGATCCTTTGCACATTGTTCATATTCTTTACGACCAACTAGACCTACAACAGCAGCAGGTGCTTTATCTGCAAAAGAAAGTTTAATCATATGTAGTTCAAAATTCAATTATAGTAATCCCCCAAAATGAGAACTTTATTTTGGATAATGACAGGCGGAAACTTAACTCTTACCAATCATTATATCGTAAACTAATTTAGCTCGTCGTTCAGCTTCTTTTTGCTGCATATCATCCAGCATCCGAACATTCTCTATCTTAGGTGAAGATAGTGGAGTTGAAGGTTGGCCAGGAGAAAAGTTCTGAGACGGACTTGCAGAAAGAATAGGTTTTCGACGCCTTGGATGCTTGGTTAGGAATATACCATCAGGCCAAAGAATCTGCAAATATGCAACAGAAGCCACTTCACATAACTGAAAACCTTGTGAAACTACTAAGTTGACAGAACTTAGAACAATCACATTTTCTCATCTTTTATATGTTTAACTTTCAGCAGTCAAAAGAATAAACCAATTTGTAGTCCATGGTAGAGATTCTTAAATGCCCCATTTCCATTAAAATTATCCAACTTCTTACTGAAGGATAGTGAGGTTATAATCAATCAAATATCTGGAAAATGATAATCAAATTGAACAAACTGACAAACAGATTATCAATAGGGGGCAGAGGGAGTACTATATAGCACATAAATTGTTGGCAGTGCCGAAACTGCTTGATCTAGCAAAAACTGCACCAATATTTTAATATAATTTTTGAAATCCCAGAAATCAGAGGGAGTAGACATTGCCTGCTCAATGCGTCTAATGCCTGAAGCAACTACTGATCCCCTGCGCAGAAGCTGGATTTTTTCTATTAGCCAATCATCAAAGGCATCACCCATCCCCAGCTGTAATACCTGTTTGGCGACCCAGAAAGCCTTTCTCCTGTGATCCATTCAACGTTAGCACAATCAACAAAATTTCAACAGAAGAGAACTACCTTTGACCTAAAATAGAAGAAAATCAAAGAATACACACAGAATTAATCAACACAGCATGATTACCATCCATCGAAGTACCTGATCCATCCACCATCTTGCAACTGAAAAATAACATCAACCAAATTTAATATCGGCAAACTCAAATTTGGTGGCACCCACTGCATTGATGAAGAACAAGTTTTAACTGCTTCAGATCCAAAGACCCAAGAAACCGCCAAAATCATATATAGAGTACTCAACATAGAGAATATCGTATTTCAAGGCACTTTAGGACAACAAATAGAAATGACTGTAATCTACCCAGTCTTAGCTTTAATAGTTGCATCTCAGGGACACTTAAAATGCAGCAATTACCTCACTAGGGAGGGTAGGATCACTGGCAGCATCCACAGACAACTGAGATGAAGCATGCAAACCCCCTTTGCCCGTGTCTGAAGTCTTGCCCAAGTTCTTGTTCGAAATTAGACTCCTAGGCATGGTACTATCAGAGTCGCTACTTGAATCCTCAACTGATTTAACCACATTAACAGGTTTCTTTGGTGAAGAAAGAGCTAGACTTTTTGTGTTCATTTGTAATCTTTCTGGCATAGCATCATGCTTTATTCGGAATGCAGGCTCCTTTTTCTCAGCATACAGATGCTCCTTTTTGGAAGATACAGGATCTTTGACAGGCCCAACATTGCTTTGGTATTCTTTACTCCTTTCACGTGTCGTATCAACTAAGTTAACTGATTCCAAAGCCAATATATGTTCAATTCAGAATATAAAGCAACATAAGAGTGCTGCTAAGGAGAATATTTTAACCTGATAATGTCTCGATGATTGACAAAGGATTTGAGAAAATATATGTCTGCAATATCATAAAAGGCAAAGACCACGAATTTTAAATAAAAAATTCCAAGAAATTGAGAATTTCAACATAACTTGAAAATAAAATGTCATACCTGAGAATCAACGCTAAGAAAGTCCCAAACTTCTATAGAGCTGGAAACTGTAGGCAGTTGCATTAGGTTCTGAGCAGCAGGAATACAGAAACGTCCATCAAAGATAAGTTACAAGTAAACATCAATATATTTTACAACATGAACTCCGACACACAGCAAGAAAATAAATGCCCAAGTTTCAACAGAAAGAGCATCAGAAGGCAGGATTTCACCATCTTGCAGACACCCCACCCCACCCCACCCCCCCTTTTTCTCTCTCTTTCTCCTACCAAGGTGCATATGTAAAGAGCTTTGCTATAATGCCAAGTTGTTATGTTCAAAGAACAATTCAGCCATTTAAGAAGAGAAGAAACACAACAAAATCATGAATTAGAACAGAGGAAGTTGACATTCTGCAAGGCTGATGTATGTATTACCTTCAAGAACTTGTCAAGCAATTTGCACCGTTCTTGAATGACTGGAACATCAAGACCAGTGGACAAAAAGTGCTTGGGCGGCAAATGAAGATTATATTCAGAAAACTCCTTAAGACGCCGATGAAGCTCCTCAAAATGTCGAAACCTTTTTGCAGAAGAAAATTTCAATTGCATATACTAGGAATAATTAAACATAGCAAATAAACTGCTATACCAGTACAAGCATGGTATTGTTATATAATCCAACAGATTAAATGCACATCAGATGTTTGATATTGTAAGGGAATAGAAGATAAATAAATTATGGCTAATGGTGATTCAGAGCACCTTCTTTTGATAGACCAACTATGACTATTCACATCAGCAACAGATATGGAGTATACAGCAAAAGTTTTGGAACCACTTTTCACAATGTTAGCACCCAATACCTGACAAGGGAAATCTGTGTATGAGACAGAGATCAAGAATACTGAAGCAAGTAGAAAAAAAAAAAAAGCAGGAAGTTACCTCACATCTTAGCGTCAAAAAAGAGTCAGCTATTATGGAGTTTTTTGAGGGATTGGCTGCCAAATTATAGGTTTCAGGTAAAGAAGTTGAGGCCAGAAATGATGAAGCAGTTGATCCACTAGAAATCCTACCAAACATTTCTGCCCCCGAGTCATCACTTGAGTCTTCATGTTTGACACTACCCATAGAAGAATTCAGTATGTCTTGTCCATCTCCTGATAAGAAGCTTGTCCTTTCAACCTCTTGCCAGACATGAGCTTTCTGACTGATTGATCTAGACCTTTTCCTCAACGACATTGCTTTAGTTAACCTTTGAGAATGATGGTTCTTTTTAAGTGCCTTTCTTGTCTTACGGCCATCAAAAACTTCAAGTGGATGATGAATATTAGTGACATTTCTTCTATTTTTAGCATCCCACACTCTGACACCAGGAGAATCAAGACCTGTGACAGCACCAATTTCTTCATCTTCAGTAGTATAAGAGCTACTGGTAACAGATTCTACCTCATCCGACTGCATGATCTCATGCTTATATTCCTCCCTATGAAAGGAGCGGTTTTGGTTCTTCCATTCACTTTGAGAAGAGAAATCATTGGCCACAGTCTGCTTATCGAATCCAGACACTTTGCATTCCCCCTCCTGTTTCTGCCTAGAAAATTCCTTTGACTGATCCACTGAACCTTGTCTGATTCGACCAGCAGACTGATTTGTGGCTTCCTTCCTTTTGTAGTTTCTTCCTTTTGCCCACATGTTATCAAAATGTTCTGGGGCTAGGGCTTCCGTTTTTCTGCGGGAAAGTACATCCAGCATTTCACCCCATTCTCCACCAGATCGGTGTCGTTCAATACCCTTTCCCTCAGCAGTCTGACTTTCTGAAGGAAGTGCACTCCAAGAACGAGTAGAACATGCATCCATGGACAGCAATGGATCCTTCGAGATAGCATCTCCATTCATATTATCCGTTTCATGCTTCTCCCCACTAGCTATAGAATGATCCTTCTTTAATTGTACAAGTTCAACACCTTTGGTGGAAGGATCTAGAAAGTGAGAAAAGTGATCAGATGATACTTTTATGGATCCATTAGGTTTGGACTGTGAACCTACTTCTGCTGCAGCAGTTACTTTCTCTCTCTTACTTAAGGAAATGACTAGGGATTCAATCCTCTCATTGATAAACCTGTCACCAAATATGAAATAAGCAAAGAAAAGAAATGGAGGATGGCAAAATTAAAAGAGGAAACCAAAGGAATGAAAACCTTGGGCTAGCTAAATTTAGCACTGGTCTCATTACTGCACAAGCAAGAAGCTCCCTAACTATGTAGAAAAACAAGGAACACTGCAGATCTTCAGGCTTGAATGTGAAGGACATGAGGCCGTCCATGAGATGCTGGAGAACCTGCAAGAACCCAAAACTACATGAAGAATAAAAAATGGGAAAAGTCTGTCCATCAGTACACCATTTCACTGCTGTCAATGCATTATAAGAAGGTTGGGGAACAGGGAAGTTCCAGAAAGGAAGAAACCTTGTGCTCAGCTTCAGCAGAAAATAAAGACGGATGCAATTTGTTCTCTGCAGACAGCACAGATTTAAGTTCCTTGTCTCGTTCTTCTACAGTTAAGGATCTGGAGTGTTGATTCTCGATCTTTGCTTTAGTCGCACGAAAAAGCTCCAAATGTGAGCACAAAAGATTGATAATATCCCTGCAGGAATCCAATCAAATAATTTACATAAATTACGCCTTAACTTTTCAAGGTCAAGAAAAGGGTTTAAAATGATCTCTAGAGCTAAAACCTTGTCAAAAGATCTATAAGGTTAGTGTTTCTCAAGCGACATGAAATTTCGCCCAGCACACCATTCATTATCTGGACAAGCTCTTCCGGACCTTGTTTATCTGGAGTTATGCGAGAGTACCACAGATCTGTAACCCATTCAGAGACTATATGTCTGGTGAACTGATCTATTGCATCCTCAACTACAGGAGAATTCACTTTTCGCCTCCAGTCGGACTTCTCAATAACAACTCTAGGGCCTTTGGAAGGTTTTTTCTCAGAATTTACATAAACAGGTGATGGTTTACTTCTGTAAATTGCAGCTTTTCTCCGCATGTCAAAATCCAAAGATAAATAGCGGAAGATGATTATCATGATTACAGCAGCAGGCAAGTTGACTAAAACTGAAGAGCTTGTCACTGCAGCAGTAGACAGGGAATAGAGAAGGAGAAAGAAAGAAAGGAGGGAGAGAGAGAAGACAGTGAGTTGCATTTCACATCTAGTGAAACAATAAAAGCTTAACCACAATGTTTAACATGTACAAGCATCCATACACAATTGAGCTGCCATTTAATCAAAATTAGAGAGGTCACATTCCTTCACAAAGAAATAATAGCACTAAATGCATAGAATAATTCAACTTCCAGTTCTTTTGGTGCTGGTTCAAATCTATTTCTAACGTTCCCAAGCTTTGCAATGATACTCCATTAATGCAGATATTTCATCATTCAAATAAATCAGCAGCTAAGGAGCTTGATTGATAAAGTTCAGTAATTGTTGCTTAAAACCTTTAAAGGAAATTAATATTTATACCTATAAAGCACATTTCTCAACTCGAACACTGTGATTGATATTAGACAATGGCTTCAAACAAACACATTCTTTCAAGTGACTAGCATTCAAAATGATAGAATTTTCATATTATCTCTGTTTCTGACAAGATCATCCACTAATGAGGTTAGGTTTGATACACTAACATTAAATTCTTTTTGCAACAGTAATTTGTGGACGTCAAGCCTTTACCAAAGCCTGTAGTTCTCTGTGTCTTGTGCACTAGAACTTACCTAAAGGTTCTAGTCAGAATTGTGGAATATCTTCTGTTGACTTTCAAATATATGAGACCCAGCCAGACTTATGTTCACAATATCTTTGTAAAATCTAATCTTATTCATTTCTTCATAAGAATAGCAACGAATTATATTCCAGTGCTTTAGATGGGCATCATTATCATCTAGATTTACCATATGACTTATCACATTTTAGCAAATTTGGAAGCCAATAACCCGCATTAGGTATTTAAAATAGGAATTATTTGCATGCATAAAATGGAATGAAGAAAAGGTAAAAGATTTTTTGAAGTGGCAAGTTTATTTAAATGTTGACACTAATTATTCTCTATGTTTACATTCGTATACATATGTTACAAAGATATGAGAAGCTTTGACAGTATAGTGAGTTTCTTCAGCACAACATAGGGATTGCAGTTTCGATACATGAAAATCACCTATTGGACATAGTAAGTAAAGGATCCATGTATCTTCTTTTTCTGAACTGGGAAACTTGATTGTGTATACCAAAACATTCACATCACAAAGTGTTGTGCATTATATATCATAGTCTGTAGAAACACAAATTCATAACTTTGCTTATGTTTAGCTCCATTTCATTTCAGAAATGGTTGTTGCTTCATCTAGTACCTTGCATAAAGTAATGTGAAAGAAAGATCACTTCAACAGTTAGCCGAGCTAAAGATGTCTTTAGTATATTGCTCAGACTACTCTATTTAACAGCTGTGACTAAGCTAAAACTCAAGGGAAAATCATGGTATTCCTATATGAAATAAATTTTGTTTGGGTTAATGAGGTGCCCAAGAAAAGAATCCTAAGCCAAATATTTATAATCTATCTGATGTAAGACCAATATACTAGGAGACATAGCGAACTTTTCCTGGACCCTTGCCATTTAGATGAGGGTATGAAATTAAATGAGGGATGGCCTACCCAACGAAAATGAAGGCAGAAAGAACATTTTGCAATCCCAATATATATGATTTCGATGCATAAATCTCTTTGATTAAAAAAATATAAATAAATCTTGAAAAATCTCTATTGGAGAACAACACCATTTCATTTCATACGTATGCTAAGAAGTTCCCCTAGCTTGTTATTATGCTGGCCGAACTTGAACCTTTAACACCTACTGGCACCCAATAATAGCTATTTGCACTAATTGCTATAATCTGAAATGCACAATAATGAAGTTAATGAAGTTATCCATGCCAGTACCATAGCTATAATCTGACTACACAATAATATAAATGTACTCGGCAATGCAATAACTACATAAATACCTAAAAAACCTCATACCAAATTATTGTGTTACTGAATTGGAATTACATTTCAAGCATAGACGAACTTTTCTTGTGTGTACATAGTTCAATACAATCATTTACCTAAAAACTCCCATATTCAACAGCCAAATAATAGCAAGAAAATTGAAAATATGCGAAAGCCGAAATTTGGTCTGAGCAAAATACAAATTAAATAGTAATAAACAAAAATACTCACAAGACATGAGATAGGATAGTCCAACAACGCAAACGATCAAAAACACAATCCGCTTCTTCCCTTCCTCCACCAGGTCTCGAACAGTAACCGCCGGCGCCGGCGCCGGCAGCGCCTGCCTTTGGCTGCTCATTTCGAAAACCTACCACCTCCTCCTCCTCCTCCTGATCAATCACTCACTTCACCACTAAATTCATAAAAAAAAAAATGAATTCAACAAATTCAACTCCAATTCTCATCCATTTGAAGGTCAATCAAGTCCTTCAAACTCCGTACATTCTCTATTCCGCGCCGCGATCACTCTGTAATTTTCCCCAAAACAAATCGGCAAGCTAAAAAAAATCTTTTTAAAAAATAATTTGACTAATTCAGCAAGCGAAGACCGTTAGGTTTTTACTGCGTGTTTTTAGTGCGTGAGAAATGGTGGGGGCTAGGGGGGTGAGGAGGAGGAGGAGGAGTTACTGGTAGGTAACTGGTGGCGGTGTCGTTTCGTTGTTGGACAATTAATTGGCTTTGATGATTCGCTTTGCTGACGAGTGATGGAGAAAGAAAGAAAAAATAGAAAGAAAGGAAAGCGCTCAGTAGTTTTTGGTGAAGCGTTGAACGCAGTTTTTCGTTTGTTAGTCTTGTGCAAAAATTATGCTCTGCTTGTTTGGGCTCCAAATTCGCTGCATTTATTGGCATTCCCAAAATATTTGTCAATTTTTAGATTAAAATTTGTAAGTTTTATACGAGAAAAGGTAGACCCGCTGGATTCGTAGCTCTTGTATTTGTACCACATGCGGTAACATTTGTACCCCATCTTTTAGTTTACTTGTAAATCAGGTTTACTTGTGGGGTGTGTTTTAGGTGAGTGTTTTTTCCGTAACTATTAGTCTCTAATCTAACTTTGTAGGTAAGTATTATGTTGCCTTCTAGTAAAATAAAAAAACTTTCTTGGTAAGTTGTGTGCTAATAATAAAAGATAAATATTCTCTCATCCCACTTCGTAAACGTGTGTGATAGTGTCCCTGCACTTAAGTTCCATGGGTTAACTCTTAAGTCAGCAATTGACTTTTGAGTTGATTCGTAGGGTGTGCTTAAGTGAGTGTTTTCCCCGTGATTGTTAGTTTCTAATCTAACTTTGTAAGTAAGTATTATGTTGCCTTTTGGTAAAATAAAGAAAGGTTTACTTGAGTTTTTTTTTTTTTTTTTTCCTTTTCTGTTTCCAACTAAGTTTTTGGATAATAAATTAAGTATTGTGAATTTGAGCTAAAGTATTGTTGTGAGATATATTCCCTAATTTATCAAATCACTAAGAGAAACTGATGTGTAAGCGATCTGAGAATCAATTTCTATGCTGGGGCATAATAACACTCGTATCTCTAGATATTTTCACGATTTTAATACATATATTTATGAGCTTGAGCTTAACAATATTACCTATATTTGATTATCTAAAGTGTTCATCACCAAAAAGACAGAAATATAGCTTTATAAACTTCTAAGTTCACACAAAGGTTAAATGACTCGAATTGGAAGTTGATTTATCACTCAATTCTTGTCCGTTGTAAACCAGCTTAACCATTTCTTTTTTCCCAACAAAAAGGCACATGTCATACACTGAGTGTCTATTTGATTCATGTACGGAATGAGATAGAATGACTAAATTTCAAACAATAAATTATGGAATGAGTCATTCTCAAATTAATATTTCAAGTTGTCCAATATTTAGTTGGCATTGAGTTTAATATGATATTTCAAAAAATAATTTTATGTTGTATTTGGTTTTTTGGACTAAATTTCAGCTTTATTAAAAATATGTTAAAATTTAAAACATTATTTCTTATTTAGTAATAATGGAGGGTGCACGGTAAAGGATGGTAGCAGCGTTATATGATAGTAATGGTGGTGGTACTCAACGATGGTAGTGCAAATGATTGTGATGCACACTAGTAGTGTGGTGGTGGTATTAGTTAGTAGTAATAGTGATTGTGCTCGATTGTCGTAGTGTTCAATGATAGATGATAATGGTGGTATAAGATAGTAGATAGTGACAATATCAAAAGTGGTATCGCTTGGTAGCTGTAATAATGGTGCTCAATGAATGGTGATGTATGGTAGTTGTGGTAATGGTACATATGGCTGTGGTGCTAGCAGTGGTGGTGCAATTTAGCAATGGATAGTGGTGTGCATTGGTAGGAATAGTTGCATGTGATGCAAGTGGTGGCAGTCGAATATGGTAATTGTTGTGCTGCATGGTAGTGGTGGTAATAATAGGTAGTGGCGATGGTAAATAGTTCAGCGTAATAGGTTTGAAATTCAGTTAAGCTATTTAAAAGTTAATACGAATAATTAATATTGTTTCTTTAATGGAATTGTTTTATCTAATGTATAAATCATTAATCTCGTGCCTAAAAAGTAACCAAGCGAGTGACATAAAATCAACAATCCAATCACGTGTTAACCGAATGCACCTTGAGATTCCTAGATACTTTTCACGGTTTTAGCACTTTAATTAGACTCATTTATTAAATTTTCGTTACGTAGAAACGAGATTATAGAAAATAATATTTTAGGGGGTAATATAATCTCAAGGCTAATGTAAGAAACCTCTGATGAAAGCTAGTCTAATTGTAGTTCAAGACGGGAGATTACTGATAAACTTAAGATAATATTTTCTTTAAAGTAATTATGATCTACTTTTAGTTTATGTGATTGTGAAAGATCCGACATTACCATGGAAATGACAATTATATGATTCAAACTTCCAATGGTGAATCATCATGTTTGGTCAATGGAGAAGACGTGACAAAAAATTCTAATTTTCCACTAGTTCCAGTCAATTCATATTTGGATTTTAATTTAGTAGCAATAATTAATAATCATAATTAATGAAATATTTAGTAACAAATAATGTGTTATTACGAAGTGGTACTTTTAATTCTTTGTGCCTTTACTTCAAATGCAAAAATATTCTTAGCTGCCTGCTTAATAGTTATTATTATTATTATTATTATTTGGCTAAGACTGAGTTTAGTTTGATTATTTATATGCAGATAAAAAAGAAAAGGAAATTAGTGTTTGTATTTTCTCGTCACGTGCTGCTGCGAAATCTTCGTCCGACAGTCCGAGGATCCTCAAAATATCGGACGCGAAAAAGATAAGCAGTAATTTTCTGATACAGGAAATACAATTTAACCAACGTTATTTTTTTCTGATTTTGTCTTAACTTCCAATTAAGAGGCAAACGCCGTCGTATAGTCACTCACTTTCCTTTTCACTGGATTCCTTTTCTTCGACAGATTTCACTTTCTCCTCGTGTTCATACTCTACATTCTCCATATCCCCCCCACCCCCCCCAAACAAACACCAAAAAAAAAAAAAAAGAAAAAAGAAAAACTTAAATGTCTTCGCCGCTTGAGGGTGGTGCTCAAGCGCCGGAGTTACAAGTTCCTCCGGCGGGTGACACGAGTACTCCTCCTCCTGTTGACGGCACAACCAATGCTACCGGAGCGTCTTCTGTGAGTCCTCCGCCGCCGCCGGGACCGGGGAAGAATAGTACTACACTGATGGCTTTGGGAGTGGGGATTGGGATAGGAGGAACAGTTGTGCTTGTTTTCGTGTGCATATTCGTAATTTGGCATAAGCGGCGGAAGAAGCGTCTTGGGTTGGACGGTTTTGGTTATCGTCCTCCACCAGCACCGGGGCCTAAAGGTGTGGTTTTCATTTTTTGGGGTATAATTATTTTTTCTTGTCGAAGAAGGCTCCAAACATAATATATATTATAGATTTTATTGTAGCTGTTGCGGTGTGTTTGTCCTTATCATACACTTTTATTTAATGCTTCAGCAGAATCTGTTTTTTTTCCCCCTTGTGTCGGCTTAATAAAATAATTTACTTGAGAGATTGAATTTTACTGGAATTCCATGACTAATTATTCCTTGAGTGTGTGTATATATATATATATATATATATATATGCATTACTACATGTAAAACTGTTTTGTGTAGAACTGAGAACTTAGGGTTCGTTTGGTTCACGAACAAGATGAGACTGGATGATTCATCCAGGATCTATAAACTTGAGATGAGTTATCCTCGGATTGACAATCCTTTCAATCCAATGTTTGGTTGGTACTAGATTTGATGGGATTTCTTAGGCAATAGTCTCATCCTGTATTTAGTTAGAAATTAAATTATTATTTTATTGACTATAGTACCATATATTTATATAATTATTTTTACTTGGGAATCCAACACATATTCAAATAATATTATAAGAATTATAATATGGTAAAATATAAAAATAGAAATCAGATGAATTACTATTTTTATTTGATAATTCAAAAAATAATGTTCAAATGATATTATATGAATCATCATATCAATAAAACAAACATAATAATTCAATACATTACTACATTGACCAAGAATTTGAAATAAGCAATGAAATTACAATTTGAAACTTTTTCATCTACTCTTTTTAAAATAAAAAATTAGAAATCAAAATTTTTCATAATACAAGTAAAAAATACTTATGCTATTTTTCATATTCTGTATCTAAGTTATATCAAAGTAATTTTTTAGTTATTCTCAAGAAAATATATGATAAATAAAGTATAAAAACAATGAATAATATACAAATTAAAATTAAATAGAAAGAAAGATCAAATACGATATTTAAGTTTTTTATTTATTTTAAACTTGAAAATGAAATGATTTAGTACTCCTCAATTCCACTATAATATTCATAAATATTAGCCTTTAAGACATATATATATATATATATATATATATATATGAATCGATTCAGTTAACCGCAGTTTTCAAAAATTGATACCCCTAACTGAAACTGAAACCACTTTTGTAAATAAGGTTCGATTAACCTAGCCGCTTTCAAATTTTAGTTCGATTACTCTTATTTTTCGGTTTGAAATAGAGTGATTATTGCTTTTTTTATTTTTTTAATTAATTTTGCCCACCCCAACTGTTATGTCATGGCATGAAGTTAATTATTAACGCGTAGATTCTTAAAATACTTCAAAAAAAAAAATATTCATGGTTTTATATGTGAAAATAAAATCATGATAAATTCAAGTTGGATTTGAAAATAAATAAAAACCCACAACAAAATCATTGAAAACATAAAATAATAACATGAACAAAATTAAAAACGTGATACAATTTACAAAACAATTGTTGAACAAAAAATATTATATTGTATCTTTTATAGAAGAAAGTCCTAGAGAGGATTTAGGAAGATAGTATATCAATCTTGATTATTATAAGATATGTCTATAATTAAATTAGTCTAAATTATTGTTATCCCACACACACCATCATCCCAAGATAATTAATACCAATCCCCCCATGGGATTATTTTATCTCATGTTTATGGGATTAAGTTAGTTAAGTGGGATAAGTAATACCGTATAAAAAAACCAATCAAACATAGGATGACATGGGATTAGTTATCCAATCCCATGTTATCCCATGAACCAAACGTACCCTTAAGGTTAAATATATAATGCTAGTTGCTATATAAATACTGACAAATTTGGATTTTAGTCATTTGTTGGTTAAGTGTTTGAATTTTAGAAATACTTATACCATACTTTGGGTTTTTTTTTTTTTTTGTTCGCCCCCTACTACATCCCTTCCGCTCTTTCTAATTTTGTTGATTTTTATCCAAGTTTAATAGTCTGGATTGGACAGAATTAGGCTCTTGATAACTCATTTTCAGTTGGGAAAGGTTGAAAGGGCTGTTTCATTCCATTTTGGTTATCTTTACCAGATGAGACGGAGGAGTCTAAGTAACCACTAGATTTGGTTGTTTGGTTGGTTAATGAACAAAATAGTACCCATGTGAGTTAAAATGAGTTTCCATTCCCTTCCTACCCATTAGTGGAGAACTACTTATATCAAAATCAAAGTAAGGAATTGTTTCGTTATGAGAGGTTAGAGAAGGAATACAGTAGTTGACTAAGATTTTACTGTCATTTGACAAAGGACCTAGAAATTGATGTTTTGGTGGATTTTATGGAAGAAATTCATGATTTCATTTGGAATGATGGAAATGCATTTGTGATGTCCAAAGTACCCTAGGCACATAAGTATTAGCATTTCTTTTAATGGCTTAGTATTTACATTGATGTACATGTATTACCCTATATTTTTGCCTAGTCAAGATACCAGTTTTAAGTGCTGAATAGGTATTTCAAACTCAAACAACGATGTCTTGATCAATTCTGAAGGTTGAAATTATTTATTTTTAGTTGAACCTTAATCATTTCTAGAAACTTTGCATGGAAAATCCTATCGTGTGATACTGTGGACACTTAAAATTATGTACCGTCAGGAACGGAACTTTATATGCTCTTGTCCTAAAGCATTCTTTTCCACATTAATTCTAGCTCTTATGCCAGGATTAAGGTCTAGGTGGTGCGCATTCTGCAAGTTTTATATAGATAACAGATGATATATGTTCAAAGAACTCAATTTATTTATTTATTTTTTGGTGGCATGACTGTCAACTTGAACTGAAAATATGACTTGTGTTTGATCGGGAGACTATCATAACCATTTAAGAGCAATATTCTCAGCTGTTTATTTATAATGTTACACTTCCATATCCGATTACAATAAAGTGCTTTTGGTTTATTACCTTTTCTCTTTTTGGGATAAGGCTCATGCAGTGTAATCTTTTATAAAATTCTGAAAACTTAAATAAAGCAAAATTATGTTCTTGCTGTTTTCTGACAAAAGAATACAGATTTATATGCTCATTCCTTTCTTAGGTGATCCTATTAGTCATCCGCAGCACCAGTGGCAACAAAATACTCCTCTGCCAGCAGGGAATATGTTTGGGATGTTACCAAAGCCTACCCCCCCACATGGTGTTATATCGAATTCCCAACAGTTTTCAGATGGTTCTACTCCCCCACCTCCACCTTCTGTAGCCAGCAGCTTAATTTCTGAGAAGCCATTTCAACAATTGGCTGCTGATGTTCATTTAGGTGCTGTAAAAACGACATTCAGCTATGGAGAATTAGCACTTGCTACAGACAATTTTTCTATTAGCAACCTTCTTGGTGAAGGTGGTTTTGGATATGTCTACAAGGGAGTCATTCGAAATGGGAAAGAGGTTGCAATAAAGCAGCTAAAACTTGGAAGTGGACAAGGGGAGCGTGAATTCCAAGCAGAAGTTGAGACTATTAGTCGTGTTCAACACAAACATCTTGTTTCACTGGTTGGGTACTGCATTTCAGGGGATCAGAGATTGCTAGTATATGAGTTTGTCCCGAACAAAACCTTGGAGTTCCATTTACATGGTCAGTGTTAAAGTAGGTCACCTTGCAGGATTTATTTGCATACTTAGCTATTAAAACACAACAGTACACGACACTCACAACAGTACTTGCAAAGATCTGTTACCTTTTATGCTCAGAGCACAATTTTTTTTTTCTAGGTGGAAATGTTTGGTTGACTTATAAACTAAATCAATGGACAAAGCTTGTTTAGAACATCAGTACACAAACAACTGCCTGTTCACTTTGGAGCAGTCCTCACTAAAAGTGTCTTGAAACCATTCTTTCATCAGGCTTCTATGTGTACCACTCTGCTTCTGCAAGACTTTTAGATATGTTATCGGGATAAATTCTCTAATGCAATTTAGAGAATATATAAATAACCTTTAAGACTCATTGTTACATAGATAGTCCTCAGAAGATATTGATATGTACTAACAGAATTAGATTTATTGATATTTCATTGAACTTTTCTTTTTTCTTTTACTTAATTTCTAATTCACAAAATTAATCATTCAGGGAAGGACCATTCTTCTATTAACTGGGCAAGTCGGATGAAAATTGCTTTGGGCTCTGCCAAAGGATTGGCGTACTTGCATGAGGAGTGTGAGTTTCTCAATGCACCATTGCTTTGCAAAGTCTATCCTCTTTCAAAAATTTTGTCCTTAGAACCAGGTACTTGGTGACGCTGAGAGTCATTTGAACTTGCAGGTCACCCCAAAATCATACATCGGGATATCAAGGCCGCCAATATTCTTTTGGATGATGATTTTGAGGCAAAGGTGGAATATTAGACATTTTCAAGTAGTATTCTGGAATAGACTAACTCATATTTCCTCACCATACCATGTCAGATTAACAAGCTTCAAGAAGATTTAATTTTTATGTAATAAAACACAGCTTCTGTTTAGAATGGGGTTGCTTCAGATACTCGTTTTGTGGTCTTCCTTTTCACTAGTATTGAGATTGTACTAGATTCACATGATATTGAATGCATTTGTTTTTTATCTAAAATAAGAGAACATTCAAATTTGGTCTTTTGAAATAATTGCAGTTGCATATCTGTGGGCTTGAACTTTAAATGGCTTTACTTGATAACGATGTACCTTATCCTAGGTGTGTTTGCATGAATTGAGGCCTTGGAATTGGAGTTGGATGATTTGATGTTGAATTTGAATTGGTTTTTCCCCTTCCATTTCTAACCTCCAAGTTTCATGCAAATCAGACTTACTGCTAGGGTTATACTTTAGTAGGATACAGAAATGTGCTCGTCATGGACTAGCTTAGCATACTCTTTGTGATCGGATTGATTCTTGCTTATTCACTTCCATTTGATTGTCCCATCGCCTCTTCCTACAAGTACATTTCATTAAAGTGAAGGAAATTGCTCAATACAGACTTTTGCTGCCTATCTACCAGCATCTTTTCTTGTTTGACTATTTTATCTACTTTGCCTTTCAACCGAATTATGTTGATCTACTCTCTTACTCGGACCAATAAAAATGTTAATTTGAAATTCTTCAGGTTGCAGATTTTGGCCTTGCTAGGTTTTATTCTGATACTGATACTCATGTGTCCACCCGTGTAATGGGAACTTTTGGGTATGTTTTTATTTCATCCTAGAAAATTGTTCTTTTATAATTTTTCCAGTTTGTAATTTTTTGAGCACACGGGACAGAGCTTTATATTCCGCAGCTCTTTTGCTGTTATGTTTATGCAACTACAATATGGCAATTTACTAGTTCTTATTCTTGCATATATGTATCTATGTATCACCAATTGCAGATACTTGGCGCCAGAGTATGCCCTTACAGGGAAACTGACTGAGAAATCCGATGTCTTCTCCTTTGGAGTTATGATTCTAGAGTTAATCACTGGACGCCGACCCATTGATAAATCTCAACACTACCTTGATGATAATATTGTTGATTGGGTGAGACTTCACCTGAAAATCTCTATGTAATTTTGGTTGAATAGCATGTCCATCTTCCTCGTTTTTTGCATCTTCTTATTCGTAACAGGAAAGAAATTGGTCAATATCAGGTTTTCTAAATTCATCTGCTTTTTCGGCAATTTCTTTTTGGATATTTTTAGGGAAAGATTTTAAGGTTCAGATTACCTAAAAACATGTAACAAATTATGTGTGCCTTTTTAAATCCTATTGTCTGGTTGAATTGAAGCTGACTACATTGTTAAAAACCAAAATCAAAATTCATGTTGGGAAGTCTGCACCATTTAGTTATTTTGTCCGTCAATGGCTAGAGATTATTAGAGAATAGTGCCCCTAACAAAGTACTGCTGGAATAAGCAACATTTGCACTGGGATTGATACAAATATTACTAGATGAAGAACCTTGATCATTGTGATAATTACTTTATCATGCTTATCGTTTTACCATTGTACAAACCTATTAACTGTATCATTTTAATAATGCAAAGTCACCACTTACAAAATAAAATGGAATTCATAAATATAATCTAGCTGCATTTGTGGGGTCAACTTACTTGGAAGCTGGGATATCCTTGTCTTCCCCTCCCTTTGGGCAATGCCCCAGAGAGAGGCAGAGAAAAGAGAAAACACCCTGCCAACCGACCTACTTTGAAGCCAATAGCATTAGGAGTTTGTTTCTTCATGACATAGTGACGATTTCTTCCATATTATTACCACTAAGATTTTTTGCTCATAGAAAAAGAAAAACTTGAAAACATTTAATTTCTTAGATGTTAAATGGTTTCAGCAATGATATAATTCCTTGAATTTCAGGCAAGACCTTTGCTCACACAAGCTTTGGAGGATGGCAACTTCGGCATGCTAGCTGACCCAAGGTTAGAGAAGGATTACGACTCCACTGAAATGGCTCGAATGGTCGCATGCGCTGCTGTTTGTGTGCGTCATTTGGCACGGCGCAGGCCACGAATGAGTCAGGTATCCTTACTTGTTCTATATGCTGTCTATAACCTTTAGTACATGTTTGACTTTCAATTTATTTAGACCTGCACTTTTTGTACATGCACTTTCCTGCATGCTAGATAACCTCTTGCTAAATTTCCTTTATATGCATCAGTCCTGCTTTCTATCCACTTCTGATAATAGCTTATGATGTGATTGTACTGAAACAAGCAATGTAGGTAATATTAGGTTCCACAGAATGTTGCTCTGCTCTCATTGTCTTCATTATCGGATTTGCCAAAATAGTCTATGTTACAGTGCCATTTGTATTTTAGATCTCTAGGAATTACCAGACAAACCCATTTGTGTCTGTCTTAAATGGTTTTATAACAAAAATTTTGTTTTGTTGCGCTGTTTTAAATTTCTTTTAAGTGATTTTAAGCTATATTTCTGTACGCTCACTTTTCTTGAAATTCTATTGCAAAACAACCGTAGCATCCATCTCCGATGTTTTAGAATTTATAGAATTTTCAGATGAAGTTATATGGTCAAAATTGACGTTCACTTTACAAGAGAACGAAACTGAACTTATTGATTTCTTCATGCAGATAGTCCGAGCTTTAGAAGGAAACATATCCCTTGAGGAACTAAATGAAGGTATTAGACCTGGACACAGCACAATATACGATGCTTATGGAAGCTCCGATTTTGATTCTGCTCAATACAAAGAGGATTTGAAGAAATTCAAAAAGATGGCATTAGAATGTGAAGAACATAATTTTAGCGAGTGCAGTGGGCCAACTAGTGACTTTGGTCTTCAACCTTCTTGTTCGAGCAGCGAAGGTACGAGAACTACTCAAGAGATGCGCTCAGCCAACAAGGATGAATGAGTTACTAAGATGCTGAAGAATGAAGATAAATCGATATATTATTATGGGTAAGAATACCCCGAAAGGCATTTGTTTTATTGTATCATTATTTTATTTTTCTGTACGTCTGACATTATCTAGATTGCTGCTCCTAATTATATTATGCAGCCGAAGGGCGTTCTTTTTTAACCTTCGAGTGCTTCCATTGTTCGTACCTGATGTCAAGATTTCATTGACAAAAGTACAAAAATGATGGATTCATCAGTAATATATTATTATTATTCTGCTGTTAATCCTCTGATTCTTGTAATAGAGTGCTGAAGCCTGGAGGTATAGTTCTAGAGTGTGAAAGAGGCTTCATAATCAGGCCTTCAAACCTGCAAAACTTCAAAATTTGAGGGCTACCAATGGTGCGAAAGTGGTCCATGCCTTTAAAAAGATAGTAATATACAGCAGATTTCCCAAAATGAAGGAAAAAAAATTAAAGAGCTCATAATTGGGCTGTTTGGATGGTCCCAATTTTTGGGAAATTTTTTTTTCTTACTTCTTGATCACGGCTTCAGAGCTTTTTGTATTTTTCACGTACTTGTTATTATCACAAAAAAAGCATTGCAATTAATAATAATAAAAAATACTGGAGCCAAAAAGCGTGACTGGACTAGAGGTAAAAAGTATTCACGACTTTGAGACTCGTCACAGAAGGGCATGTTTGGCATATCTGAAAAAGAATCTCCGAGAATATCTGATCTGGTGACCTGGCTGGCGTGCTGGCTGTCTTCTCGAAGCGACGTCGGTCCATAGCTTATAAATAAATAAATAAATAAAACACATGGTACAAGCTGGAGGAGTTGTCGTTGACTGGCTGTTACCAATCAATCAGAATTTAATTACTCTTTTGTTTTCTTTTTATTTTTTTTATTTTTTTTACTTTTATTTGTAGGGTACCTAACGTTCATCAACTGCTCATTTAGTTTTTTTAACTAATTATTGTTATTGGATCTCCCCCTTCACTTCCGCCACGATCGTAGAATTTCTGTCCTCCACTCTCAATCCTTACAAGTCCAATTCTTCGATTCAGATTGTTGTTATTCCAGAAACTATGGCTTCTAGAAGACGTATGCTTCTCAAGGTTATCATCCTCGGCGACAGCGGGTACATTTTTTTTTCCCTTTCTGGGAATTTTGCATGAAAATGTTTGCTTTTCTTTTTTTGATTGTTTATGATCAGTGGAGGAAATTGCTTGTGGCTCAATTGTTGTTCAGATTTTCTAGGTTTGTTTTATTTTTACGGTTTTATTACATCTAAATCTACCAAAAACAACAAATAATTAGCATTCTGGAATAGGAATTGTTTTTTTCTAGTCGAGGTGAAAAAGTTTGAATTTTGTTCAGGTTTGTCATATTTGCGAATTTATGAATTTTTAATAAAAATGTGGTTGAAGTTTTGAATTTTGGTGATCCTTGTTGAAGTGTATGGATTCACGACTGACTTGGATTTATGTGGTATTTGGCAGGGTTGGCAAGACGTCTCTGATGAACCAGTATCTTCACAACCTCTAATTTTGATTTCATCTTTTTTGTTTGTTTGTTCTGTTTTAGTGATTGAATACTGCTTGTTAATGTGTTTGTGTTAGGTATGTGAACCGTAAGTTTAGCAACCAATACAAAGCCACCATTGGAGCTGATTTCTTGACAAAAGAAGTTCAATTTGAAGATAGACTGTACACATTGCAGGTCAGAGACTATGCAGCATTGAGACTATTTCTTTCTCTTCTGTTATTTTTTTTTTCAATAATTGAATATAATAGTTGCCCTCTGATTTTATTTGTGTCTTCGTATTCCAAAGTAAATTAGTTAAAGTACTGCTTTGTATCAGAAATTGGACTATTCATGGATGATTCCTGTTTATTTTCATGCCCTTTTTCTTCTGAAACTAGATGAAATTAGATCAGAACCTAAAATTGTATAATATTCTTGCAATTCCTTATTGTTCAACTCCCTCATGAGATCAGTTACCTGTCTGAGTTTTAGGATGGGGTAAGCTTGAATTCCCGTGTGGGTAATATCTAAATGACAACCTGGACCGTTTAATTTGCAAAATATGTATCCCTTTGAGATTTGAGAGGCAAAACCTGGACCATTTAATTTGCAAAACACGTATGCGTTTGAGATTTGAGGGGCAAAACCTGGACCATTTAATTTGCAAAACGTGTATGCCCTTGAGATTTGAGATTTGAGGGGCAGCAAAGGAAATTGGACTAAGTTCCACAAAGTTCTCTGTTATTTTAGTGTTTGATCGTATTGGTAGTCTTTCACTGGAAACCAAGAAGCGCAGATAATTGTGATTGCTCCAAACAATGCTAAATGATTTAGGAAAGAGAATCCAGTATGCAGAAACAGAAAGCATGTTAGTGAAGAAAAATCATAGTGTTTTATTCTAAAGACAACAGATGGTTATATCGACGTAAGACTGTATTGTTTTTAAGGCAAGGAATTGATTTCATCCCTATACGGGTCAGATAGTTCCATTTTTCTGGTGAGAAATAACTTTTCTGCTTGATATTCTTTGTAAATTAAGTACCATAGTTTATTTGTATTGATAATCTGGTAATTCACTATAGATTGATGCTGAAACTCCCTGAATAGTCTACTATTTTGAGGTAAACACTACTGGATGTGGGATGATGTTAAACACAAATTTGAATGTAACTTATGTATACCTTTACAGATATGGGATACAGCTGGGCAAGAGAGGTTCCAAAGCCTTGGGGTGGCTTTCTACCGTGGAGCAGACTGTTGTGTTCTTGTTTATGATGTTAATGTCATGAAATCATTTGAAAATCTTAACAACTGGCGGGAGGAATTTTTACTACAGGTCACTACTAAATGTTAATCAATTAAGTGGCTGGTGAACTAAATAGTATCTGATAGTAATTTTCTTGTTGGATTTCATGCAGGCCAGCCCATCTGACCCTGAAAACTTTCCGTTTATCGTATTGGGAAACAAGGTAGATATTGATGGTGGCAATAGTCGAGTGGTACGTCAGTTCTTCATTTTATTTTTTTTACTTTCTATCAGCCACACTGTTCTGGGTTTACTACTTGTGTTTCTGCTATTACTAGTGGATATTAATTTCTTTTATTACAGGTTTCGGAGAAGAAAGCTAAGGCATGGTGTGCCTCCAAGGGGAATATACCTTACTTTGAGACATCTGCAAAAGAAGGATATAATGTTGAAGCTGCTTTTCAGTGTATAGCCAAAAATGCTCTCAAAAATGAACCTGAAGAAGAATTGTGAGTGTAATCCATGGACTTCAAAGATCTTAGTTTAAGTTTGTGGTTTTTATATAATTTGGTTGATCTTCATACAAGTTGTTGGTCGTTAACTAATTGATCCTAATCTTTGCATGACATATGAATCTTGTTGTTCTTCAGAGTTAGTAATCAAACCTCTTCCTCAACTAGCTGTTGTTAACTGTAAAGTTTCCCTGGTCCTGTTAAGTGTGGTTATCAGTCTTACTTTTGTTAATATTTTAGCTATCTAAATCGGTGTCTTCCAATTTATGCTCTTACCATCTCATGGAACAATCATTTCAAGTATTTGTCTTTCCTTTTTATTCTACAACATTCCATCTCTAGCATTCTCATTCCTGAAGTCATTACGGGTAAAATTTTATTGGACCGAAACATAAACATGAACATGAACACCAGCTTGTGAATGCAAGTGCTGTTTGAAATTTTACAGTATTGACATCCTCTCTCTCGTCTTTTTTTGAATGTTTACAGATATCTTCCAGATACTATTGATGTTGCTGGAGGACAGCAGCAAAGATCAACAGGATGTGAATGTTGATGTGGCTCTGAGTTGGCGCTTTTTTCTTTCATTTATATCTCTAGCTCTTGTGTTCTGCAATTAAATGGAATTTATTGTCATTAGAGATGGTATTACACATTTTATGTACTTGATCTTTAAATTTATGCATATTAATGTTGCCTATTCTCTCGATACGGTGTAATATTTCATGTGGCTTCGAGGCTATGAAAGATATGTTGCATCTGTATGGAAAACATTATTCTCTTATTTGTGCAAATGTGCTGGAGGAATACAGTTTCAAAGTGTTTTTATTTATCCGTGGCTTCATGCTCAAAATAGAGGAGAGCAAAGTTGGTAGAGACAAATTTTTCCACACCTCCAGAATTTTCCAAGCTAATGGGATGTCGATCTTTAATAGTACTGCCATTTAATGAAGTAGGGGTACATCATACATAATTGTATCTATTTTAAGGTGAAACTCTGAAAGGAGGGATTGATATTTCAGCTGGGATTGCTCAACTAACATTCTTCAATGTGTTGAATTAGGAAGTTAAGAGGGTAAGTGAAAATTTACGTGTTTTTTGTCTCTCTCTATTTCGGTGTGTAATGGGTACCTCCTTTGGTCAGTGTGATTTTCATCCTAATTTTTTCGGTGATATATATAAACATTAATATTGAGGTTTTTGAGTCCTCTGCCACACATTTTACTATTACACTATTTAATACATGTCACTCTCTCTGAATCATTTAATATGCTATGAGTATAATTAAAACCAATGCTTATATTAGAAATATTAGTATCAAAATATTCGGGTCCTCTATGATGCATTTTGATATTACACTAAGAAACACGTGTTAATCTTTATACATTTTTATATTACACCAGAAACATGTTAATCTCTTTAAATTGTGTAATATGCTATTGGTGTAACATAGAACCAATCTCAATCAAGACTAATTTCTTCACAAATCCTGTAGTAGTTTTTATCTCAATCAACACTAATTTCCCAACAAATCCTATGGTATTGGTCATCCAATACTATTGGGCCGAGAAAACCGACTCCAAACTAAAAGGTATCCAATAGTTTTGGGCCGAGGAAGACCAACTCCAAAAAAAGGTATTGGTAATCCAATAGTATTGGGCTGAACAAGCCGACTCCAACAAAAAATTAAAATTCTTTTTCTGTAAATCGGGGAGAGTCGGTTCGAGCAAGTGTTGCAAATTGACAGATGCCTCCTTGACCATTCACTTCCTCCTCCCCAATTCGAGAAGGACAAAGTAGGAAAACAAATTAATATTGATGCCGCTGCTAGTCCAGAAACGTTCAGCCGACATCTTTATCAACTCATATATCGATTTTTAGTTTAGGAGACCGAAAAAATCAACCGAAAAATGGAAGCCGCGGACGAAGTAGAAGGACTTTTAGGTAAAATCATGCCACCCAGGCTCGAAGACGCCGGCCTTGAAGACTGTGCATTGCCGCCGGAATCCATCGAGGAAGCATTTCTCAAAGCTGCCACCGCGGTCCGATCAGTCATCTCAGCCTCATCGGATGATGAAGAGGCCGAGACCCATTATTGCGTGAAAGATCCATGGCCAAAACCCGAAGATTCTTCCGACGCACTGCTCGGGATTTCAGATGGTGTTGACGATGTTCCTGGAGGTTGCGCCACCGAGAAAGGCGGCGGTCTGGGGGAGTTGGACGGCGATGAGGTGGCTGTGCAAGATGCCGAGGAGAAAGTGGATGAGGTGGTGGTTGGGGGGCCCACTGTGCCTGAGAGTGGAGAAGCTTGTGTTGATGGTTTGCAAGGGCTGGAAATTGGAGAGAAGAGCAGCGGTATAACAGGAAAGAAATTAAAGGATGGTGATATGGATAATGTAGATGATGATATCGAGAAGAAAGATGGGGAAAAACCTATTTTAGCAGAAGGTTACGTGTAATTATAGGCAACAAACAGGAAGTCATGGTTAGATGTCACGGGAATTAATTTCTTTCCCTTTTTTTTTAAATCACTTGTATTAGGTAAAAGTTTGTATCTTTTTTAACGATACAATGCAAAATTCTGGATCAAATTTAGTGCAAATTTGTTGGGGTTGTTTGGTCCATGTTTTGAGGTTTCTTGCAAGTGTTGAAAATGGATTCTTTTTTTTAATCTTCACATCAATCATTTCTTTGAATGGGTTTTAAATGGAGACAGCTAGCGTTACTGATCACCAATTTCACTCATGATGAGACGTAGTTGGTGATTCTCAGCCAGAAAAACCAGGGAACTATATACTACTACGTTCAGTAATCATAATCACTCGCGTGATTCATGATAGCAGCTTAGTTGATCGTATTAACTTCTTGTGGGCCTTGGTGAGTAACTTTCCTTTGTGGCGGTAGTTAGCAATCAAATTGGCCGATGTGGAATCTAATTATGGACAGTGTACGGCATAATAGAAACCATATGCATAATTGAGTGTGAGGATCAGGTTTAGAGGACCTGCACCACGGTGGTTATTATATCACGCGGAAGGTCCGTTTCTTATGAATTTTGATCCATATTACCACTTGAATCTTCAGGTAGGCCCTTTGATCCTTACTACCACTGGTATAAAAGAACTATTTGCATAATTGAGTGTGATGATCAAATTTAAAGGACCTACAGCCAAGGTGGTTCTGCATCAAATGGATAGGGCTGCTTCTCATATGGTATCGCATAGAAGGTCCATTGGTTATTTTTTCTGATCTTCACTACTAGTTGAATCTTCAGGTAGGTCCTTTTGTGCAGCTATGGCTATTTAAGTTCTTATTTATTACTTTCCTAATTTAAGTTGAATGGTTATTGCCAAGAGCAACACGTGCAAAAAAAGAATTACTGGAGTTGACAAAGAAAAAGGGGTGTGTGTGTGTGTAGAGAGAGAGAGAGAGAGAGAGAGAGATCTCAGCGAAGTATAGAAGAAAAGCCTGAGGAAGTAGAGTCGGTGAGAGACAGAACATCATTGAAGAGTTGAACAGAAATTGCGGCATAAAAATCATAGTTGTGGAACCTCCATATCCATGTAGAGCTTTTGGCATCTTTTTGCTTGCTGACTGAGCACTTGCTTTGGTATTCTCTCCTGAAAAGCAGGAACAAGCAACCGCAATTAGACTCTCGCGTACCATTGTGTGTGGTTGCCTGCATTTAGGATTTTGTAGCTGAAAACTCAATTTGGATTAGTTTTGGTTAAAATGAAATTGACTGCTTGTTAGCTTAATCTTCTACTTATCTTTTCTGATATTATTTTTTTATGCAGAGATAAATGTTGAAACCAAAAAGTAGGATGTCTCAGACTCGATTAAAATGGAAGAATTTGAGGTCGATTGCTGGGATTACAATTGTTGTTATTCTAGCTTTTGTGGTTGTTACAGCAGAACAGGAACCAGAGCAGGGTGTTTCAGAAAACAACAGGAAGACCAATGAGTATGCATCAGGTTATTTGTGGGAAAATGGTAAAATGATTTACCATCACGTTTGGCCTGTAAGTTCATCTCCAAGGAAAGTTGGCCTTAAGTGTTTTGGAAATTCTTATTTATCTAAATGTTGATAGTTATAGGAATCCTTAACCGTAAGTTGCTTATTTTATTTGAGGATGTGTTCATAGATTAGCAATATGTTGATTCTTGAGGAATTGTATTTAGTATTTCAAATGTGGATTTTAGGAAATGAAATTCAGCTGGCAGATTGTGCTTGGCACAGTAATTGCTTTCTTTGGTGCTGCTTTTGGAAGTGTTGGAGGTGTTGGCGGAGGTGGGATTTTTGTTCCCACGCTTACTTTGATTATTGGATTTGATCCCAAATCATCTACTGCCGTATCAAAGTGTAAGTGTAGTTTAGCATTCCAATATTGCAATCATATTTTCTCAAATCAGTTTTATGTCTTAAATGATGCTGCTAAGCAATCTATCTCACCTGCATTCTGACCATGGCATCTCTCCTGTATCTGCAAGTGTAATTCAAGTTATTTCTTCTCTGGTTGTGAGTATGGAAGGATGCATGGCGTTGAGTGACTGGTTTTGTTTGTGTTCTTTTTTGTGGGGGGTTAGTGTTTTGTCTTCTTTTTCCATGATATATATATATATATATATATATATATATATATATATATATATATTAAACAATGCATATATTTAGAGAGAAGGAAGAGGGGGGGGGGGGGGGGACACTTTTTGTGTCTTGTTGCTTTATGGTCAAGATTTTTGTTGTTTTTTTAGGTATGATCACAGGTGCAGCAGGTGCATCTGTTTACTATAATCTCAGACTTCGGCATCCCTACACTCGACCTACCCATCATTGATTATGATCTAGCTCTTCTTTTCCAACCAATGCTGGTGCTTGGGATCAGTATTGGAGTTGCTTTCAATGTGATTTTTGCTGATTGGATGGTTACAGTTCTTTTGATCCTTCTCTTTGTAGGTAAGTACCATTCTTATGCTGCACCTTGCCCTTGTTTTCCTTTAGAGATTTTTATTGGTGTTTTGTTCTGTAGGCACGTCAACTAAGGCATTCTTTAAGGGTGTGGAAACATGGAAGAAAGAAACAATAATCAAGCAGGTTGTGTCTTTTCAGCTTATGATTAGTATTTATTTTATTCTTTTGGTAGAATTATTACTAGTATTTTCTGAATAGCTTAATGACTGACTCATTGTCCCTTGTTCTCGGTTTTCAGGAGGCTGCTAAATTCTTGGCATCAAGTGGTGAGTTGATTTCTCCTTTTAAAGTATAAAATCCTCTCCAGCATTTCAAGGGATCCTGATTAGCTAGTTTGGGTGATGCATCGAACTGAAATTATGTCAGGTCTTAGCTAAGAATTCAGTCAGTTGAGTATCCAATTAAAGAATGTAAGAAGAGTTTATCAAGAATTGAGATTGAAAAGAGAAGAAATGAGGCAGAAAAAGATGATTCGAGAGAGAAAGACTCAGAAGAATTTTATTGATGAAAGAGAACTCCGAATTGTTGTTACAATCAGCTTGCCCTTTTTCCCTCTTTCTATCCCCTTTATAACTCCCCCTTCTGCAATTTGTGTAACTGCTTTTACCACTCCTAACTCCAACTAACTAACGAACTCTAACTAACTTTGCTTTGCTCCTAACTCTAGTTAGATGTTTATTGCTTCACTGGTTAAGCTGTTGTCTGTTTGATTACCAACTGCTGGCATGACAAATTAGGTACCAGTGGTGAATCAGGGCCCTACAAAGTTCTACCTGGTGGACCAAGTAGCGACATTATAATTAGGCAGAATGTAAATGAAAAATCAGAGGTAACAAAAGTCTCAGCATTTGCATATTTCTATTGGAAAAGACTTCCCTTTTGAGTTGATTTGTATTTTCGTAGGTTTCAATCATTGCCAATGTCTGTTGGAAGGAGCTTTGTATACTCATTGCTGTCTGGGGCATTATACTTTTTCTTCAGATTACCAAGGAGGTCAGTTAAGTTATACTTAAATTGACAAGTTTGTCACTTCAGCTTTCTTATTCTGCATTTGTAAATTCATGAGCTAAAGTAGTATTTTCAATTTTTAACAGAACTACACCAGAACATGTTCCATGGCATATTGGATACTGAACTTGTTGCAGGTATTATATTTGACCATATTAAAAGAGAGAGAACGTTATTCATATTGGCGATGCTCTAGGCAGCACTCGAGGGGTGGGTTCACTGGTCCAGGACCTATTGCAAAACTGTAGGTCCTATGACCAGGATCCCTCTTCCTTACCCCTGTTGGGGTATGCTTTACCTTTTTCAGTAAATAAAAACTTGAGAATGATGAATAGCAGTCAACTCTTGAAAAACAAATATCTTTTGGTTTCAGATTCCCATTGCCATTGGGGCATCTGCATACGAGGCTGTTGGTTTATATACGGGAAAAAAGGTTATTGCATCCAGGGGTCAGGCAGGAACATGTTGGAGCATACAGCAGTTAGTTCTTTGTTGCTTCTGTGGTATTTTGGCTGGTATGGTTGGTGGGCTGCTGGGACTTGGTGGAGGGTTTATTTTAGGTCCCTTATTTCTTGAGCTTGGGATTCCTCCTCAGGTGTCAAGTGCCACTGCCACTTTTGCCATGACATTTTCCTCATCCATGTCGGTTGTCCAATACTACCTTCTAAAACGTTTTCCAGTGCCATATGGTTAGTTATCTGGCGCTATAATTCTCTGAGCTCTCAATGGAACGTCTTCAAATTTTGTGAGAGGACCCTGCTTTGTATTTTTTTTTTTTCATGTTTTCAGGGTATGTTATCTCATTTTTATGTGCTTGCAGCAATATATTTCTTTACCGTGGCTACTGTCGCTGCCCTGGTAGGGCAGCATGTGGTACGAAAGATTGTTAGTGTACTGGGGAGAGCTTCTCTGATAATTTTCATTTTGGCCTTCACAATTTTTGCGAGCGCAGTATCATTAGGCAAGTATCGTCGTTCACTTATAGTTTCATGGCTTAGTAGATTAAGCACCCATCTTATATCACGTGGTATGATAAGCTTGAAAGTTGGCATTATTTTTTTTTTACAGGTGGAGTTGGCATACCAAACATAATTGACAAGATTGCGGGAAAAGAGTACCTGGGTTTTGAAGATATTTGTGCATATGATTTCTAGTGCCGAACCATTTGACAACCACGGTTCTCTTCAGAAGGGAGAATATTCTCTTTCTATTGTTTTTATATACAAGTAATTGTTAATATTAACAATACTTGAGGTGTGCCTTGTTCCCTTTTGTAATTTTTGACTTAAAGGTGTCTGATACTGGGTTTTTCTTATTGTACAACTGCTGTATTAGACGTCATTTGGTCCCTGCAGTTGAGATTTTTCACGCAATTTATCATAAACTTGGTTAGAACTGTGTACGACCTTGTCTACTTGTTCGTAAATATTCCTTCTTGCCCAATTGTGGAAGAAGTTCACAAGATCATGAGTCAGAGAAATACATTGTGTTATATGTATCAATTAAACTCTTCATCAGATTTGAGGAGCCAAAGAGTGTTAAATTAAGGGATTCTCCGGTATATGGTGTAATTGCTATTGTATCATTAGCCAGCCATATTCTTTCCTGCTTCTAAAGTTTCATCCTTGGAACCTCTGTTCTGGGTTTCTAATTTAATCTGCAGCAACAAAGCAAATTTCGGGGAAAAAAGACTAGAAGAGCGGGCAGCCTAATTAAAGAGGATGAACGGGTCCGGAAAGTATATGCGAGGTGAAGGATCACGATGACTAGCTCAAGTACAATTTTCTGAGCTTTGCCCAAAACCAGAGCCGAAGATGGTTTATCTTTACTCTCGCCATGAATCCCATCTATATTCTCTTCTGAATCTGCCATTTTATCTAATGTAATGACTTCTTCAATGGCTTCCATATCATCGCCATCTTCTTCATCATCAGCAGTGGTGGACTAAGAGACTACTTTAGTGGTGAAAAAGCTCCGTGAAAAAAGTAAAAATAAAGGTGAAATAGACAAATCTCGAAGTGCGGTAAAGACAGTAGCTTTAAAGCCAGAAAAAATTGCAACTTTGAGATCTTTATTTGTGCTGAGGGGTTCGGTGAAATGTTGCAACGTGCAAGGATGTGAGATGCTCCATTGTTAATATATCACGGAAGGAAAGGTGAACGGAGAGGAAATGGGTGCTGAACCGCTGAAGGCTGGTTGATGATGCCTGATTTCTTGAAATACAAGACCAGAAGCTATCTACTCTCTTGATCCTTTTTGCCCTTCTTTTAATCTTTATTCATATAAATTAATTTGGGGATTTATATCTTTTCCATTATGAGTAAGTGCTTTCAAAAAATAAGAGGGAGAAGAAAATAAAAGCATCCACTGATTAATTGGAAAAAGAATTTGGAGAGTATGCCCCTGCCAAATTGTACTGGTTATTTTTCGGATGAAAATTACAGAAGTTTCTTCATGGTAATTGTTGTTACCTGTTACTACACTTAACACCTCCTTGCGTAGTCTGATCTATCAACAAAATCCCAAAAAAGCAGGTAAATTACACGAATGGTTTTATAGATTATATTCACCTCAATCCTTAGATTTTTCTACTTAAATTTTCTTTTGATCGACGCTACCATTGTTGCATGAACAGGCTGATTGTCCCGTTGCACTGTACAACTGAACACTATTGCTTGCGGATTCATAAAAAAATACCTACACGAGAAAGAAATTTTAGACGCAGCTAGCAGCAAGACCAACAAAGTTACCCTGCCTTCTACAAAATTTGCTGAATATCAGCAAAATAATGCCAATCCTAATAGACTTCATTCATTAAAATTGATCCAACATGTAGAAACAGATGTACATATAATACTCATACTTACCTTAGTTTGCACCAAGCTTACAAGCCAATACAACAAGGACAACCATTTACAGTTTTACAAATCTAGGAGCAGTTTTACTACCATTATTGCATCTCAAAATTGAAATACCTTCTTCGTAGGAAACAGAGAAACAGAAGAAGGATAAAGTGAAGCTGCATTAACCATTGCAATGGAACAGATATTCAGTTCTTTGTCAGCTGTAAGTGCATGAATCCTTAAGAAACTTGATTGGTTTGGAGACTGTGGAGTCAATGACCAACGAGCAGGAAACATGCCTTCGGTGTTTGGTCCTCACCAATTTACCCACAACATCTCCCCGTGAACGAATCCAAAAATCTAATGTCAATGGAACTTGAACACGATTAGTGGACTCTATTAAACTTGATCCTGCTCCATAAAGGGGAACTTTAGTCCCTTCGATGTTTACCAACACTGTACGGCGACTCTTTCTGGGCTGAAAGTATTTCTTAAACTGCAAATTGGGGAAACAATTGAATGTCATAATCTAAGGCAAACAAATAAATGAAATCGAGACATCTTCAGGGCTCCACAGGCCTCCTAATTTCTCCATGATAATAGAAGTACTTGCAAAAGACGGAAACTTTATTCTCGTATTGATGTGTACAGAAATACATTTGGAGTTCAGATTAGCTTTCTCAATCAAATATTGTCATGACTCAAACTTATCTGCAAGGAGATAAGCATCTCATTCACAACGCAGAGCATGATAAAAAGTAAAGAATTGACAACTAAATGATTCGAAAATAATTCTGCAATCATTACTCAATTGGTCTGCTCAGACACAACATGATATATCAATCTTGCCAGAATTGATAAATAATTTGGGCTGAAGGCAAACTTTCAAATAGATTAGAGAGAGAAATGGACAGAATTGTTACCTGAGCAGTTGCAACAACCATATCTGAATAGATGAGATTGACAGGTGTGGCGCTGACATGAATACCGTAGAATGTAGCAGGGTTGTAAACAGTCATCCTCAACGTGCCATTGACGGTAAACATTTTTGTTGGGACTCCAGTAAAGTCTAAACCGGATCCCATATACACATTATGTACTGACAGGCTCTGCAAAGAACGTCAAACATACAAAATTGATCTTCCGGCAGTTATAGGGTGGGAAATTGCAATTGCAAGAATATAGACGCACAAAGTTTTGAAACTGTAGTTGTATCCAGCGTTGAACCACAACGTAACTTTCAACTTTTTTTTTCCCGATTGTGAAGCACATCAAGTGTCACTTGCAAGTACTAATGCAGTTAACAGAAATAACAGAAATGGCCTCATGGAACTTATTATTTTCTTTTTCCTATCCACCGCACTTGGGATCATGAAATTCTGAAGATCATTTTCATACGATAGCAGAATATTTTACTGGTCAAGGGCAGGGAACCACAATTACAACAAGGCATGGGTTCCTCTAATTATTTTAATTGTTAAGAGCTTAGGAAAATGCTTCACAGTTGGAACTCCAAATTCCAAATTCAGGATGGCTTACCTTCACACTGACCTCTACTCTGTAATTGCGTCCAGCACCCCATATAATCAGGCAGAACACAGTAAAAAGAAGAATAAATCCACAAAGAGCCATCAAAGCCTGGAATCTTCTGGTAAATGGCTTATCATCATCAAACTCATCATACTTCCCTTCTTCTAAGATCACATTGCATTCGGGCCACCCCTTATCATTTCTCTTTCTGCCCGCTTTCCTCCCTGAAGAGGACCTGAAAATCCCAGAAAATCGACTAGCAGAAGAATTTCTCGAGTGTCGGCCAAAGGAAGGGTGCGAAGGGGATTCCATTGGACTATTGAAACTAGGAGTTGGCTGCATGGATGTTGACTTGTCCCCATCTTGAGAGTCTCTTGAAGGGCTCTGCACAAAATATACAGGCCTTTTTGGAGATCTTGAGGGGGATGATGGGGCTAAACTTGTTATATCAGATTCTGATTTTGAATTATGCAGCATTTTTTAACAGAGACTATGAACAACAACTGGACTGATAGTCTTCGAATATATGGATCAAGAATTCACAAATTGAGTCTTTAATTTGTAAAAAGTTGGAAAAGTATTTAAACGACACACAATTGTGGAGCAAAGAGTGAAGCGAATTGAGCAAATTCTGATCTTCAAGCTGAATTTGGTAAAAGGGAAGAAAATAAAGCCAACAACAAAATGTCAAAACACGCTCAAGGCCATGTGCTGAAACAACAGAGAGATGTAGACTTTTGAGAGATTAATGTCACAGAGAAGAAGATAAAAAGAACTTAGCTTCAAAGATCCTTGATGAACTCAAACTAGCTAGGCACCACAAAATTTAATCTTCTCTCTCCTTCTTCTCTTGCAGTGTGTGTACTGTGTGAGTCATCATCAGCGGTTCACTTTGGATACGTGCATGAATTGTTTTTAGTGGTAGCAATACCATCTCAGATATGTACCGCCAAGATAACTTGGCTTTACTTTTGTAAAGAAATATACAGATTAGAAGAAAAAAAAAGCGCCTCACAACCACAAGCCAAAATTAAGTGACAGTAACGACCCCAAGTCTGGTGAAGATAGCTGGTTTGGAAATAAAGTGTCGGCAGCCAAGTGTCAATGTCAGAGGAGGCCCATGAGGGACCTAATTCGGATTGTTCATAACTACTTTATTATGGGATTTTTTCTAAAAGAATTTTGTTTATTGGAATTAGTGGAGATATGGAACTAATTTGATGTGTTGGACAAGTGACCTAACCAAGATTCTTGAGTTCAATAATTGTCTAATCTGAGTGACAGAAAGAAAAGAAATTCAGAATCACAATAAAATGGCGTTGAATACTAGGGCTTCCTTACCGACATGGCCACTACTGCATGTTGTTATTGGCGACATTTGTAATTTATCTTTTCAACATTGTTTTGGGCAGAGAATGGAACTTCTATTATAAGAGAGCATTTACATACTAATCAATTGGCTATGAAACATTAACTATTACTAAAAGGGAAGGATTACTCTTATCTTTTCTTGCAGTAAAGAGGAAGAATTGATCTTTTGTACAAGTGACAAGAAACCATAATGAAAAATATTAAGGAAAATCAAAGAAGTTAATACTGTACTAGCATAAAGCCAAATTCAAAAAGCTAAAAGAAGCATTTAACATTCCCGACAACCCACTAAGTTATCACGTTTCCTCATGTATTTTGATATTATAAATGAAAATTCTGATATCACCCAAGTACTCATGTAAGAACTATTGTAGATTGTCAATATGTAATTATGTATAAAATTCTTTAACACTCGCATTATAAACGTTATGATTTTGAACATAATTTTCATAATCATGTTTGCTAAATTTGTTTAGGTTTTAGTTAAATACATGTTTTTTTTTTTGGGATTTGTGTAGACTCTATTTATTCTTAATTGTTGCTAACTGGTGGAATGATAAAATTTAGACTCCAAACGATTCATTAAATAAGATATTGTTGTAATAAGTAATTCAGCTACAATTTCAATAACAATATTGAATGAGGAAAAGAAATCGAAACACTTCATAAGAAATTTCTTGTGAGTGTTTGCAAATTATGTTTATATTGATGTTCTACACTTGCATTAGGGCGCTTTAATACATGGTTTTTTGTCAAATTATTTTTGGGAAATGATTTCTAAGCAGTAAGCAGTAGGCAGAGCCATTTGAGGCCAGTTGATCGTGGGCTTGCTTGGATAGTGATCTACTTGTTTGAATCTTTATTGATTCTCGCTAAAGAGCGAGCCAGCACCTGTAGTCATTAATGGGCCTAACGGTCTATTCTTTAAACCAAGCTCTTAATCAAGATCGGGCCAAAATTTCCCAGCGGTGTTGTTTGGCTGGCTCCTCGTCACTAAGGAGGCGTTTGGTTCAAATTCCTCAATCACTATCACTATGGGTATCATTAACCCTACTATGAGTATGGGTTTTGATGATTCCCCCCAACATGTTTGGTTTAATAATGGAATGGGTATCATTATAAGAATATTTGTTTGGTATATTGAAGGGGTATCATTATAAGAATATTTATTTGGTATACTGAAATGACTTTCAAGTAAATTTTAAAATTTTTATTTATGATATACATATTTTTTAGATTTCTTATTTTGTATATTTGAAAAAAATTTAAAAATATTTCTTCGATTTTAAATATAGTCATGCTCTAATTTGAGTTTTATGGAAATGATAATCTTAAAAAAAAAGTCATTTTTATTATATTAACAGAGAGTATTATATATCTTTGATTTTCAATATAATTTTTTATAAAATTATTGAATGTAAAAAAAATTATTAAAAAGAATTTTTATAAAAATTTATTAAAAAGAATTTTTGTAAAAAAATTTATAAAGTACTAATAAAAAATATTCAAAATCAAAAGACGAGAGAGAGAGAGAGAGAGAGAGAGAGAGAGAGAGAGAGAGAGAGAGAGAGAGTATTGAGAGTGGGTAACTCAAAAGATATATATTTTTTAATGGGTGTGTTTTTGCCCTTAATAATAAGGGTTAATGGGTTTGATAGACTAGTATTTTGGGGGGAATCATTAACACCCCAATTAATCACTATCATTCACATTAAATGATAGTGATAGTTGTTTAACAAACATCAACAATGGATATCATTACTTGTGATACCCATTCCCCTCCTTGATTCCCCTAAACCAAACACCTCCTAAAATCTTTGTTTGGATCATCCTTCAATTTGTCGCCTTCCTTGTTGGGTCACAAAAACGGTAGCTTTTAAGCCTTAGAATGTCGCACTTTTTCTCCCAGACTAGTAACAGAATTTTATTTGAGTTAATTAACAACAGATAGTTGAAATTATATATAAAAAAAAAGAGCCTAGACATAATTGGAAAAAAATTCTAATAAATTGGAATAAATAGTCTGTATTGTTTGAATTGCGTATTTTAAAAGAAATTTGTATCGAACAACCAGAAATAAGCTGCTTGTATTGCGTGTATTAAAAGCATTTCTTGAAAAATATGTTTGTAACACTTTTTTTTTATATTAAACCTATACTATTACATTGAAAAAAAGAATAATAATGGTGAAATTCGAACCCCCAACTTCTAGATGGAGTCAAAGAACTTTGTCCAATCATCTATTAGTTTCCGTAACACTTTTTTGTATGAGCGTGATGTGTCAAGGGACATCTGTCAAAAAAAAAAAAAAAATGAGCGTGATGGGTATGACGTAAGGTGAAGGAGAAAAGCATTTAGAGAATTTTTAAAACAAAAAGTTTCAAAGCAATGATTATCCAAATAGAGTTATCATATAAAAATGGATTAATTGCATTTACCTCCCCTGTGGTCCTGTCAAATTACCAAACGAACCTTATAGCTTGACCAAATTACATTTTAACCTTTTGATTGACCAAACGTTAACCCTGCCGTTAAGTTATTAACGAAAATGATAAAATAACCAAAATAACCTTGGTTTATAATACATTTAGCACCCTTGAGGTTTGTCCAAATTACAAAATGACCTCTATAGTTTGGCCAAATTAATCCAATCCTATAGAATATATATGATTATCAAAAACCCTCTATAATCATCTAAAATATAAATAAATAAGATAACTAGGCACAATCACTAAAACTGCTAAAGGAAAAAAGGAAAAATATTAATAAAATTTAGATAGAGTATTGGATATAGTGTAAGAAGATTTATTTTGATTTATATATAAAAATAAATTATATTTCAAATTAACAAAAACTTTTATCATCAATTTAAAGTATATAGTGTAAGAAGATTTATTTTGATTTATATATAAAAATAAATTATATTTCAAATTAACAAAAACTTTTATCATCAATTTAAAGTGGAGATTTTGTTTAGTCTCTAAAATTCTTTTATGAAATTTTACTTTAACCTTTGACAATCACTGATTGTATTCATAAGTTATGGTGGCACAAGAGTAGAATTAGATTATATTTTATGAAATTTGTTAGAAATTTATTGTAGTTAAGAAATAGAATTTGGTGACATGCAAATTCACATAAAAATTGTTGTTTATATCTAATATTTGTTAATAGCAGTCGGAATTACATTGCTAGTAATACTCTATAATTAAAATTTTTGTTACTTTAATTTTAGCTTGTAAGAAAAAAGGATAAGTGATTATTGAGTATATTGAGAATTTCACAAAATATATTATTGGTATTATGTAATTAAAATAAAGTCGTAGGGGTCGTTTTGTGATTTGGACAAACCTCGAGAAAAGTAAATTTAATTAATCCAATTTGAGAAAAGGTGTTATTGGAATTTTAGGTCAAATATTTAGATGATATCAGCCTAATTATCAGCAAATTTAACGAAAGGAGGGCATTTGATAAACGTTTGTAACTTTAGGGATGTATTTGATAAAAATTTGATAATTTAAATGATTAGACTGTAATTTGATCAAACTATAAAGTTTATTTGGTAATTTGGTCAAACCACAAGAAAGGTAAATGTAATTAACCCTATTAAAATTTAGATCAATAACGTGTAACGTATCTTGTACAGAGTCTACTGTCCAAATTTGACCACAAGGGCACAAATTTGACCACAATGGCACGGATATGTGAGAGAAGCAAAGTCCAAAAGCGAGGGGAAAAAAAGAAGAAGCTAAACATGAAGAGTGATTGAGTCATGAAGCAAATTTGGCTGGCAATTACATTATTGTATAAATATAATATAATTCAAAAAACATGCAAGTCTTGGGGAAAAATTTAGGCCTCACCAGCTTTATCCTCAACGTCTCGATCCACATGAACATGACGAAGAGAGAACACTGAAATACAAAAGGACACAAAAGAGGAGTCCTTAAAGTGAGGAAGGAAAGGACAGAAGTGAAGTTGGACTACGTGCCTGAGTGCCAGCACCAAATTCTCATCAAATGGCTCCTTTACGTTTGGAAGCTACCTCAAAAGGACAAAACATATCAAAAAGGATTGGTATGAGAGAGAAAAAGGGCGAATTTTTAATCAAATCTATTCCTCCCCGGACTACAGGAACTGTACTTCACTCTGTTATTTTACTAGCATGTACCAGTACTGGATGAGTAGTTTCTGTTTTGCTGTAAAACAGCGATAAAGGTGGAGTCTTGGAGATTTCTTGTTCAGCCTTCAAGATTAAAGCTAAGATTTCAACAAATCTCAACTGGGATCTTCTATCTAAGATGTTGGAAGGGAAAGCTTTGGTAGAAGACACAGATATGCCGGTAAAGATGCAGATTCAAGCCATGGCTTCTGCTTCTCAGGCTTTGGATCTTTTTGATGTCTTTGACTGCAAATCCATTGCTACCCACATCAAGAAGGTGATCTAATCTCTACACTCAATAACTCTCTCATATTCTTCGTACGTTTGTGACTGACTGTGACATTCTGAGGCCTTATTTTTATCAACTGTTGTGGCAGGAGTTTGACAAGAAATATGGGAGTGGGTGGCAATGCGTGGTGGGTTCAAACTTCGGATGTTTCTTCACTCATACTAAAGGAACTTTTATCTATTTCACTCTGGAGACTCTAAACTTCCTCATCTTCAAAGGGGCTTCTTCTCCTTCATCATCACCTTGATATGCTATGAGCCTATGCCTTCGTTGGCTCGATTTTATACAGAGATGCTGCTCATCTCCTTTCTTGCTTAGGATGTCCATATCCGATAGCGTCCTTTTCTTTTTCGTTTTCTACTCAATTACGGAAGCTAGAAATAGCCCCGCAAAGCTTTAGAGGAATACTATTTGTCAGTTCCTCGTTTATGTATATTTTACAAATATAATTTTAAGACTATATTCTGTTATTGTTACTTCCTGCTTATTTCTATTTTGGGTTTTTTTTTATACAAAGAAAAAAATGATAAACGTTTTGTTTGAAAAGCTGCACCTAATTAGTTGCAAATGCTTCAGTAAGAACAGGGGATCATCTTTTTAAATACTGGCCCCCCAATTTTCAGGGAAAACTAGGGTTTACTAGCAAAATAGCATCTACTAATTGACAAGTAAACCATCAGGAAAATCATGTTTGGATGCTAAGGATATGATGATCATCAAATGCAGAGAACATGTCACTGACCTAGATAATGAATAAAGGCAAGAAAATGTAGTTAATGAATCTCTCCTTCAGCCTTGAGCCAAATGTACCTCTCACTAGAAACTAAGCTGTTTATAGATCAGTGAAAGAATTAAAGCCAATTATCCATCGGACCTAGTACTCTGCTTGGACACTGAGTCCCCAATTTAAGTGCACTTCCAAAATCTGCCATAAGATTTCATTGGACTATTATGTTGTTTCATCACGGAGACTAATCCTGCTAGTTGAATAATAACAATGCTTAAATAATGATAAAAGCACATCCTGATGAAGTTATATAGTTCGTACAGCAAGCAAAATGCAATAATACCTCCTCAGGCAACAAGATTAAGGAACAAGAGATAAGCCGGATGAGGTTGATAACATTTAACGAAGATCTCTATAGAATAGATGCTACTAAAAATGCCAAGTAGGTTCCGGATCTAATGCAGCAGGCCAGTCAATAATGAAAAATCATTAGCTCTTGAAACTACAACTGTCAAGTGCTAAAGCAAGGATCAACTGGAGAAGCAGTAAAAGATTGATACCATCATGGGCTTTTACATTACAGGAGTCAATAGTGGTCTGCCGAGAAAGTGTGCCTCCAAGTTTGCAAGAACAAGATCAGCCATGACCTTGCATGTTTCAACAGTGTCGCTTCCAACATGGGATAGAAGAACAACATTTTGGAGTTTAAACAACTTCTCGGGTATCTCAGGCTCATTTTCATATACATCAAGCCCAACCCCACCTAATCGACCTTCAACTAATGCAGATACAAGTTCAGGTTCATCAACATGTGGACCTCTTCCAATGTTTACGAGGATGCCCCTTGGACCCAATGCATCGAGTACCTGCCGATTGACAATGTGGCGGGTTTCGTCTGTCAAAGAACAGGCAACAACAAGGATTTGGCAATTGGCAGCCAGATCAACGACACTCGAGTAGTATTTATAATTTAGATTCTGTTTTCTGGATCTGGAATGGTAACTAACAGGACAGCAAAATCCTTCGGCTCTCTTAGCTATTGCTGAACCAATTCTTCCTAATCCAATTATGCCAACCGATTTACCACTGAACTGAAAAGAAAGCAACGAATCACATATCAGAAACACAATGAAGAGAGTTACAAGGTTAAGCCAGCATGTAAAAGATCCCATCAAACAGAAGGAAACTGCAATTATAAGTTGTTTAGTTTTACATATTAGCATCAAGAACTTTCCAACATTTTACTTTTTTAATCTTTTCTGTAAATGCATACAAGGATATTTGGAAGGTGATAATCTCCTTCACCACATTCATGCTTTTTCTTATCTTGTGCATAGTCTTAAATTCATCTACATTTATGTTAGATCCCAAGATTTCTCTGTTTCCCGATTAACAGTCTCCAATGATAGCTGTAAGCCTAAAAAAAAATGAAAAAAGAACCTATGATCCAAATGCATATTTTCACAAATGAGCCAGCAAAGGCACATAACCATCATCATATTCAAGAACCAATAACGTTTGCGATTCCATGTTATGATGACATATCTTGATGAAGAGTACAAAATAGTAACCAAATGTCTAGACCAACATCAAATACTGACAATGAGCTTACCAAATTAGACATATTTCCTTACATTATGCAGATAAGGCAAAGTATAATATGATTCTATCATCCATGTATCTTCAGACTAATTTCTTGATTTTCTTTTTGAATTTAATCAAGATTCAAAACTTCATACATATTCTGCACCCAATTTCCCATCCTATCAGTTCAGTTGAGCATGCGAAGCAGAACCCAAATCAATAACAAACGCATACGAGTTTTAGAAAGTACACTCCAGAAAGCAAATAGCCACAACATGCACACACTAGTGTGTGTTTTTATTTTCAATACAGATAGAGAAAGGAAGAGTGCACAAACCCTTGTAGACAAATCGAAGTCGCCATTTCTCCACAACCCAATTCTCACAAATCCATCAGCAACAGAAATTTTCCTCAAGGTAGCCAATGCCAATCCAATGGCTAAATCAGCAACATCATCCGTCAGCACATCAGGGGTGTTCGTAACTTTAATCCCTCTTTCTTTGCACTTTACCAAATCGATTTTGTCCAATCCCACACTGTAACTGGACACAATTTCCAATTTAGGAAGTGAGTCTATGAGCTCTGAGTCAGCACCCAAAACCGTATTTCCGACAACTGCTTTGATTGATTCTGAGTTTTGTTTCAAGAACTCAGCTTTCTTCGGAGATTCCCATAATCTAAAGAGCGTGAATCGTTTCTGGAGTTGTTGTTCGAGGTAGGATGACATTGGACACGTCATTAGCACTCCCATATTCTCCATTTTGATGAACAGCAATGACGGGCGATTTTTTTTTTTTTTTGTTGACATAAATAATGACGAAGGATTTTGATTGTAGGGGAGTTATCTTCTTATTCTGTGAGATTGGTGTTTTAAGTGCGTATATTGCACATTCAAAGCGTGATATTTCGCCTCGACACGACCATGCCTTTTAGCTAGACGGCAAAGCAAAAGCGTGATGCTGATTCAAACATCCAAACCACGCCTTCCGTTTCAACCAATATGAAATCCAAGTTGTTGGTGTGTTTTGTGTAAAAAGAATTCTTTTGTTATTTCACTTAAAGGCATTATAATCTTCAAAAGATTATAACCTTCTCTTTCCCCATAATGCGAGTGCAGCATATTATACATGCAAAAGAGTATCTTACAACGCTCTATTCTGTGTGTCACATAACAAAGGTAATAGTCTGAAGGACTAATATTATGATTAGATGATATAAATTGTAACTAAACATTTGCAAGGATATAATTCGAAAAGCAAGAAGCGTTAAAGTAATTTTAATCGAGTTAGTAAGACTGGCTCACAATACAGCATCTGTGCCAGAATTGAAATTGGTTTTCAAGTTCAATGTGAAGAAGAGAAAGTGAGCTTGCTGGTCCCATATGACAAGGTCAGCTATGCTTTGCCTATATCTATTGTATTGCGCCATTCCTTACATGGTACAATAGGACTACATTGCCCAGACCAAAGAGATGCTCATGTACTTGGGTTCATTTTCAAACACATAAAGCTGAGTCCCTCATATTAGTCGTCAACATGAGCAGATACCAGCTCAGCTTCAGCAACACGAGGACCCTTCCTGATAGGAAGGAGGACTCCCTTCGCTCCAAGAAATCAATGGCTTCAGCAACGAGTTTCAGGAGTTAGGGGACATGCAACAACCACAATCTGAAAGTTGCAAGTCATGTAGACATTTGAAGTTGACAACTTACAAATTTCTTTGATTGCTTTCATGTTAGAGTTTTGATAGCTAAATAAAAATGCCATAACCATTTCAACCCATGATCGGCAAGACACCTTTGACTGCCACCAGGATAGGTATCATGTAAAATAGACCTGTATCAACCTTTATATTGTTTAAGCTGAACCAATCGTCATTTAAGATGCTACACATTATCTGGGAATAGATTATGTAGAACTTCACAGAACAAATGATCCTCAGGTAAAGAATGGAAGAAAGTAACATATTCTTCTAACATATTTTAAGTTTGCATACCTATGGAAGAAAATCAAATAACTGGAGTTAAAAGTGGTTTGTTCAGAAAATACGCCTCCAAATTTGCAATGACAAGATCAGCCAATGCCTTCCGAGTTTCCACTGTGCAAGCTCCTACATGAGGTGAAAGGACTACATTATCAAGCCCAATGAACTGATCAGGTAGTTCAGGTTCGTTTTCCAGCACATCAAGCCCAGCTCCACCTAACTGGCCTTCAAGAAGAGCAGATACCAGCTCAGGTTCATCAATGAGAGGTCCCCTAGCAATGTTGATGAGAACTCCTGTTGGACCTAATGCATTGATAACTTCACGATTGATTATGTGACGAGTTTCATCTGTCAATGCACATGCAATAATAAGGATCTGGCAGTTGGTGGCCAAGTCAATGATGGATGGATAATACTTAAATCTTGAATCTGGTTTCTTCATTCGGGAATAGTAACTGGTTGGACAGCCAAAGGCCTCAGCTCTTTTTGCGATGGCGGAGCCTATTCTGCCCAAACCTACAATACCTACTGATTTGCCACTGAACTGAAACAAAAATAGAAAGGAATAAAGATATCAAGTTGACTCCATGGCCAGGAAGGTCGAATGGATACTAAAGAGCAAGCATGGATTAGACCAAGAATTTTCCCATAGTTAAAACAGGTATGAAAATTCAAATATAACCTTAGTAGTCAGCTTGAAGTCACATTTCTTCCACAAGCCACTTCTCACAAACCGATCAGCTTCACAAATTCTCCTTAAAGTGGCCATTGCAAGCAGTATCGCCAAGTCAGCGACTTCCTTGGCTGAAGCATCAGGGGCATAGGAGACTCTAATTCCCCTCCTTTTACACTTAGTCAAATCAATCTTGTCCAAACCAGAACTATGACTTGCTATGATCTCTAAATTAGGTAGTGAGTCGATCAACACTCCATCAGCCCCATGCACACCATTCCCTACTACAGCTCGGATACACTCTGATTGTTGCTCAAAAAATGAAGGCTTGGAACACGCTGGGATTTGCCAAAATTTAAAGAGTTTGAAACGATGAGCCAGTTCTTCTTGTAGGTAAGTTGACATGGGACACGTCAATAATACGCCTATGTTTTCCATTTACAAGGGAAGGATTACAGCTGGTTCTCAAGATTGATGTCGTTCAGGAGAATAAGTAATCATGACTATGGGGTAACACTTCGAATTACAATTGCCCCTGTTACAAATGCAGCCTTCTCTGCAGAAAACAATGGCATACTGTGGCTACCACAGTTAAATTACCAAGCTTGTCTTAGTCTCAGTATATATCAATTTGTTGGTATGAGGGTTCATACTGAAAATATTATTATCCGCTAAATACCATGTTTAAGCTTCAGAAAAATATTAATCTTGCACTCAGGATTTTGAGCTTATACATCATTAGATATGGAAGCCTGCTCTATGCCAAAAAGAAGTAAAATAAAAAACAGCATCCTTGCATAGATGTTAACCTCAAGAAATTTGTTTGGGAATCAAATTCTATTTCCACTAATAACTCTTTTGGAAAACAATTGAATGGCAATTGTCGGATCCGAAATATATGAATTTTTGTTTTATTGTTTTCCTGAAAGAAAATTATGAAACTTTTCCTAATCTTTTTTTAAATATAAGCTTTCTGCACCAGTAAAAGGTAAATAATCACACAGGCATTTTAGTTTTAGATATTCACTGGATTCTTGCGTCATTTTAAAGCCAATTTCATGAAAATAATCAGCAACTTGGAAAAAGATGAGGAGTAGATTCTAGCATTCCCTAAAGCTGTTAAACAGGTTTCCAAAACAGCTGCATAATTTTCGAACAAATGCGGATTAATTTGACGGTGGGCGGATCAAATTGATGAGTCCGAAAGCATGTCATAGCAAGCCCAAGAAGAACAAATTTTCTCATACCAGGAAACGGGTTGTGCAGCTGAATCTCAAGATGATCTTTGCTCTTCTAGCTCCTCACGAGGTCGTCTGCGATTCCAGCAAGGACCGGGCAGGCAGCACACGTACCAGTATCATAAGTCAACCAAAGCACCACCACCACGCCCACAACATCCTAAAAAGCCCAGCGTCATGAAAAGCCTGTTCATTCCCAGCACAACAAGCATGTGCATATAAAAAGCCTTTTTTTGCCACCCTGTTGGTTTAGTGATGAGGAGACGGCCCTGTTGGTTTGGTGATGAGGAGACGGCCCATGTGGCTTCGGCCTTGGGCTGTCATAATAAAACCCATTTCTAGGCACTGGGGCAGCTATTTTGCTGATGTTCATTGAACTTGGAGTTGGGTGTCAAGCTATTCCTAGAACAATGTTGTTACGCCTCATTTGGCGGAAAAGTATACAATACACCACGTGCATTGCCACGTGGTGTACTAGAACCAATAATTTATCGCCATGTGGCAATAGTGGGTCATACTTATTATTATTTGGCGATGTGTGATTGGTTTTAGTGCACCACGTGGCACGCCACGTGGCGCGCGTGGTGCACGCAATACTCACTCCTCATTTGGCAGCTAATGTACTGGGTTATGGGCACGATGCATATTGTTGTCTTGGTTTCTGGTTCAGGCTACCTCTCTCCCTCGTGACAGTCAGACTACAGTCAACTCTTTCAAGTCATTGTTCAATCCTTGATGCAGTTCTTTCACGAAATTGTTTCTGAATGGACCCAAATAAGAAAACTAAAAATTTCTAAAGGCACAGTTAAAAGAACATATGCTCTTGTTTTCATATTCATCCATGTTGCAGTAAAGCTGCTAGATAAGAGTACTTAATTCTCTCAAAAAAAAGATAAGAGTACTTAATTAACAGTTGAAAGAAGAAAGCAAAACGATACTTACTATAAAGAAAATAAAAACAATAAACTTAATATTTTCAATAATCATAGGTGGCCATAGTTGCCTAAATGATGAAATGGGTGAAAGCAGGAAAGAAACTCCCTAACAATCATAGATAAACCAATTAAACTACAGGAGTTAAAAGTGGCTTGTTCAGAAAGTGAGCTTCAAGGTTCCCAATGACAAGGTCAGCCATGGCCGTGCGTGTTTCGATCGTGCCACTCCCTACATGCGGCAATAGGACTACATTGTCAAGACCAAAAAGCTGCTCAGGTACGTGAGGTTCATTTTCATACACATCAAGCCCAGCTCCTCCCAACCGGCCTTCAACAAGAGCAGATACCAGCTCAGCTTCATCAACATGAGGACCCCGTCCGATGTTAATGAGAACTCCTTTAGGTCCCAATGCATCAATGACTTCACGGTTGATGATGTGACGAGTTTCAGCAGTGAGTGGACATGCAACAACCAGAATTTGACAGTTTGAAGCCAATTCAATGACATTAGGATGGTACTTGTAATTTGTATCTGGCTTCTCCGATCTTGAGTAGTAACTGATTGGGCAGTCAAATGCTTCGGCTCGCTTAGCAATTGCAGTGCCAATTCTGCCTAATCCTATAATACCCACTGACTTTCCAGTAAACTGTAAAATTGGTGGTAATAATATAAGTGCAACTTGAAGTAACTTATTTACCAGGACAAAAAGCTAGTATTAATGTTTTTAGATCGTAATTAAGGAAAATGAAATATTTTTAGTCACTATGTTCAAATATTATGAAAGATTTATATCAAAATGAAATCACAGAAACCAACTTTACATAAGAAAAGCAAAAACAGAAAGAACTCCAAGGAACATTCACTTCACATATAAAGGACCAATATTTTGAAGCCAGCCTGAAAACCAGAAGAATATTATAAAAATCTGTCAGCAACAGAATAGCACTATCTCCAAAAAAACATTCATCACATCTAAAGGGTTTGACAACAACATTGAAAAGATAAAGCCAGGGAAACCTCGTTTGCAACACCAAAATTGCACCTATCCAGTATTCAGCTCAATTCCCTCCTTCCAAACCGCTCTTCCAAAACAAAGGAAAGAGAGCATCGAATGTTACGAAACTGAGAGTTTAGTATTTGATACACTTAAGGACTTTAGTTTATACATTCACCCTCTTTGCAGTTGTTCTGGTCGTTACAGAGAAAAGGAGAGGAAATAATTGCAGTGAATAAAGCTAATGCAGATACATATTTGAAAGAAACATGGAAAACCAATAGAAATTTTAGACGGCAAAGGGGTTGTCAAATAACTGCCAGGCAAAAGCAAAACAGAGAATTCTAGGCTTAAACATGTTAACATGGATCACCAAGAGACAATAAACAATGAAAAACAAGCTCACCATTCCAATACTGAACAAGAAAGATAGGAAAAATTCACTTTCGGAGATTGGAAACCTTTATCTGCGGTTGAAAAAGTTTTCAATTCCAACACAGTGATACAAATATCCTCACAGCATTAAGTACATTGAAACCAATCTGTCAAACAGTTATTAATAAAACAGTTATGCCAGTAACCACAGTAATCGAAAGTCCGTAAAACTGATTCAATTAGCCTCCCAACCAAACAAAAGAAGAAATCGTGAAGAACCCACCATTTTTCCTCAGCAGTAATGTTAACAAAACACATAAAAATCACACCTTTATGTTCTGACGTCTTAAGTTTCTTCCACAAACTACCAACAGAACCTAAAATCAATTACCAACAAAAACCAAAACCCATGTCAGAAAGGACGAAATCAAACCTTGGTAGTCAGCTTAAAGTCCCCCGCTTTCCACAACCCTTTTCTGACATACCGATCACATTCACAAATCCTCCTCAGAACCGCCAACATCAGCCCGATTGCAAGGTCAGCAACATCCTCAGTAAGCACATTAGGCGTGTTGGTCACCCTTATCCCCTTCTCCCTACACTTATTCAAATCAATCTTATCCAACCCCACGCTAAAACTGGAGACTATCTCGAGTTTCGGCAGCGATTCGATCAGCTCGGCGTCAGCGCCGGCTGTGGCGTTACCGACGACAGCCCGGATGGAGTTTGAGTTTTCTTTCAACAATTGCTTCGTCTGGGGGACGTTCCAGAATCGGATGAGCTTGAAACGCTTCTCTAATTCTTGTTCGAGGTAGGTGTTCATTGGACACATCATCAGAACTCCGATTGACTCCATTTTTTTTTTTTGGCTGGATATTTTGTAGGATGAAAATGCTTCGAATCGTCTGTTTCGTATGTGGAATTCTTGAGTAGTAGTATTTAATTCATGTGAGAAATAAAACTGCACGTAATTTCCAATGGGTTTGGAGGGTTATGGACCAACAGATACAGATGGGATGCCGCCGGGATTTTCAGTCATCATTTGCTTATTTTTATTTTTATTTTATGCTTGGTGGGCTAGGGTCGGATGGAGTGGCGTCGAATGGAATGGTTTTTTTTTTTTTTTTTTTTGTGTTTTGTGAGTGGTTGGTAGGCTTTGGTACCATAATTGAAGAATTTTCCAAGACAGACAAAGACAAAAAAACAAAAAGAAATGAGCAAAAAGATGAAATTTTAATTTTTGACAAAAAGAAAGTCAGACATTTTAACCTCTTGTTCATTATTTTTTTATCACATTTTCCACGAACTACTTCTTTTTTTATATTGCCTTCTTTAATATTTAGGAGATCTATTATTATACTAATTGCTGCCTTCATTTGTCCTTTTTCCTAATGCTTTCTATGCACTTATTAGTAGTAGGTATAGGCTTATATAAATCAAATTATTATGATCCACATATGAAAATTGCCTTATATTAAAATTACCGACTCCACAATTTATGATAATAGTACTCCGATATTGCTATAATGTAGATATTCATCAATTAATGCAAACAAGTAAGCGAAGAACAAATATTTCCAATGTAACATATAATTTTATCTCACCTCCAAAGCACTAGCCTGCAATGAGAGTAATAACGTTAAAAAGTTAAAAGCTCAGTTTTGTGTGCTTAAATTGATATAACTCCACAGTAAATTTTATACTCGTATTACTTCTCACTTTTTGATAATGTAAACAGAAATCATGTAGATTGGGATATTGGAGAAGTTACAGCCACCCGTTGCAACTTAACTTCCATAACTTTAGATATCCCAGTTAAAATAGAACCAGTGAATTGTCTAACCTTTAGGAATCCTAATCAGCCAAACATGTAGAAAGAATTATACTTTACAAAAATGTAGAAACAATTAAAAATAGTATAGAGAAAGCAAAATTTCTTGCCTAGGGTCAATGTTCTACTCTGTTTTTTGCTAGTTTGATTCTTAAACATGCATCCCACGATGCCTCAATGATTCATCAAAACAAAGATTAAACTAGCACGAAGTCCATACCAATCAAATTATCACCCTCTGAAACAATTACTCTTTTAATTGTCTTTGTCAAACTGCTGCATAAAAGTTTGTTTCATGATCATTAAGGAGTTGTGGTTTTCTTCTTGTTTCCTCTTCTTCTTCATGAACAGGAGCTAACACAACCATTTTTCTCCACCCCATGATCCACATATTAATCTCTCCTGTTTAAATATTTTTGTTCTCCTCCCTTGCACTTCGTTCCATTGCATGCAGAGCACCGGTTGTGGAATATTGCAGGGATGGTAAGAGCACTAGAAGAAGAACAAGAAATTTTAAGGTCTCGCCTTAATCATTTCAAAGGAATGCAGGACGACAAAAGCGAAATTTGATCCATGAGGGCAGCAATTACAATGACAATGACGACTCATTCTCTTCTATGAATGATAGAGTGACGTCCAGAAGTCATGCATCAGTTTCTTTAAACGATCAGGAAAAGAAAAGAATTGGAAGTTCGCTCAATCGTAATGATAGAGGTGCTTCAAGCCCCAAGTCAAGGAAACCATCAGGTAATTAAGCTGCGTTTTTCTTCTAGCAACAAATGAATGGGGGCCCAAAAAAAAAAGGGCATTCTTAAGAGATTTTGGTGTCTAAGGTGTCTAACTGTTTGTAGATAAAAGAATCAGAAATACAGAAAAGATTTTTGTCCTTTACACCTGATAGAAATGTGAATTCTAGTTTTTCTTCAATTCTGCCTTCAGATACAATACCTTTTCTTTTCCTTCTTTTTGTTTTTTTTTTTTTTTTTGGGGTACTTAAGCAGTTAATTGATGCATATGCATCAGGTAAATAAATGTTAGATCACTGGACTTGTGGATGACATATTTAAGCAAAAAATAGAGTATAATGGAGGTGAGGAAGGAGTGATAGTAAATTTGGAAACCATCGTAATTCTTCATTAGAAAAGGCATTGTTATTTCTGTCCGGTATTTTGGTCCTCTGTTCACGAAAAGTTACTTATTTTCCTATTAGATATGGAACAGATGAAGGAGAAGTTCGCGAAGTTGCTCCTGGGTGAGGATATGTCGGGTGGAGGAAAGGGAGTTTCATCAGCTTTGGCATTGTCAAATGCAATTACAAACCTAGCAGGCAGAATAAATGGAATGTCACAATTTCTAGGAACATCATCACATTCATAATTTTATTCTTCCATCCAAATGCAGCTTCTGTCTTTGGCGAACAAAAGCGATTAGAGCCCATGTCACCAGATATGAGAGCAAGGTGGAGAAAGGAAACTGATTGGCTCTTGTCTGTCACAGATCACATTGTTGAGTTGGTTCCTTCCAAACAGAAGTCCAAAGATGGAATCAACATGGAGGTATACCCTACGTGTGCAAGTATTGGTGCCCAAGTAGCATGAATGTAGCCCTGTATATCTGGCTTCGATAGTTGAGACAATAACTTTCTTCCTTTTTCAGGTTATGGCAACAAGGCAGCGAACTGATCTTCATATGAATATTCCTGCCTTGCGGAAGCTTGATGCAATGCTGATAGTAAGATCGTAGTTTTGAAGTTTTTATGTCTTCTCTAGTCTCAGCTTCAAATTTTTCAACCATCTTTACTCGTTCTTCTTGTTTCTGTAAATCAATTTTACAGGATTGCCTGGACAACTTTAAAGATCAAAATGAATTCTACTACGTGTCAAAAGACTCCGATGAATCACAGAAGGGGAAAAATAACAGGAAAGATGACAAATGGTGAATTCCTACACCTGAAGTTCCCCCTAATGGCTTATCTGATGTTACAAAGAAATGGCTGCAGTTTCTAAAGGATTCAGTCAACCAAGTACATAAAGCAGCCATGGCCAAAAATGCTCAAGTCCTTTCAGAGATGGAAATACCTGAGAATTACTTAGAGAATCTCCCTAAGGTAGAAGGAAATACGTACAAAGAATCCTCATTACCATCTTATTGGATGACGGCAGTCTACGAGCTTTACTGACATTTGCCCTTCTTATAATTCATGTTAGAATGGGAAAGCAAGCCTTGGAGATTCAATCTATAAGAGCATAACTGATGACTACTTTGATCCTGATCTTTTTCTCTCCACTATGGACTTAACATCAGATCACAAAATTCTTGACCTCAAGAACAGAATTGAGGCATCTATTGTGATCCGGAAAAGAAAGATGACTGCACAAGATGGAAAGTCATCCTGGAGTTCAGGTGTGAGTATGGAGAAGAGAGAACTCCTCGAGGATAGAGCAGAGACTATCTTACTCATTCTTAAGCATCGGTTCCCTGGAATTCCTCAGTCTTCACTTGACATTAGCAAAATCCAATATAACCGAGTAAGAAGTGCTGACTTTATTCTGACCTTGTTTCATTTTCAGCATTTTCTAGGAACATCTAGAAAGACATGCTTTAATTTTCGTTCTGTACATTCCTCTATGATATTTGAATATAATAAGCCTAAAAGCAAGCAAAGGCAGAGGTTATTCTGAATCTAGTAAACAGCAAACTTATCCAAGATTCAGTGTTCGTGACCAAATTTGATAAATTTGATCTCTCAGGATGTGGGGCATGCTATTCTTGAAAGCTATTCAAGAATAATAGAGAGCCTGGCATTCACAGTCATGTCACGAATAGAAGACGTTCTCCATGCCGATTCTGTTGCACAAAATCCATCTACTGGAGAACAAAACAGGTGCCTAAAAAGGGAAACTTTTACTTCGGAAAAATTCCCTGATGCTAAAGAAGAAGTCGAGAAGCTAAATTCAACAGAGACACCAACTTCAATGACGCTGTTGGACTTCATGGGCTGGTCAATGGATCAAGGAGAGACAGATGTAAAGAAAGATGTGCAGGAAGGCTTGCATAAAGATAGTGATTTGAAGCTTTCAAGCAAATCACCGAATATTGTGACCAACAAGAGAATTTCCTACTTAGAAAGACTGGAGCACTTGGGTGGTTCTAGAAGTCCAACAGCACGACACTAATTCATGTTGTCCCAGATACCAAATTAACTTACATTAGAGGCAAAGACAGACCAGCAGAACTCACCAAGAATGATGAACAACATTGAATGTATATGTTCAGATGAATTGAAGCCATATAGGATTGCGCAAGTTTTTCCCTTTGTAAATATGGAAAAGCCAATAGAACTACAGCTTCAAAGCACATTTGCTATCAAAATTACTTAGAACAGATCAGTTAAAATTTTTTGTTCTTGTAATTTATCACAGTTCAGTAACATATTCCAAGCCACCAAGTTGAAAAGAATAGAAATATCCCCATGAGAAGTTATATTAAAAAAAATTAAATTGCATTCTATTTTGAATTGAGCCAGAGAGTAGAGTAAAATCACAGACAGGAGATTGAACACAAACAAATTGTAAAACCATCAACTCCTTGTAATATCAGGCTCACAATTGGCTCCAGAGATACTTACAAGCTTGAGAAGATACACATTGAATACAGTAAAATGGTTTGAAAACCCTAACTGAAAAACAATTAGATTTTTCCACGCGGCCCAGGTTTAGGTGGAAGTTGAGGACCCTTTTTGATCGGTAGATAATCTGGTGAAGCTGTGGCACTGACATAAGCAAGCAAGGAGCCACCTCCTAGTATCAAGAATTTGAGCAATAATCCTCTCTTGGTGAAAGGTGCGGCAAATGTTTCAAAGAACTTGCTCTGCATGCATAATTACATTAATTAGAGAGAGCCACAATTTAGGCAACTGAAATGTAATCATAACTTTTTATTGCACGAGTTTCTACACCTCCCAAATTGGAGGGCATGTAATAAACATCTGGTTCTGATTTAAATAAATGTACCTGAAGGGAGTTGTAAGGTGAAGGCGCATCTGATCCATACAAGTCCCATTGGCCAGTAGTGTTACCCAAATCCTCCAAATCAAAGTAGACACTCTTCTCACCATACTTGGCAACCACTGGACCAGCCCTGAATCGACCATGTTCACATTAGCTACGCGAGTATTATCCTCTATAATTATGAGACAAGACCACCAAGACTAGAATCTTGAACATTTTTACCTGGTTTTAGAGGGTTTCAGACCAAGAGAAGATGGCTTGACATGGAGCTTAGTGCCACAAATGGAGCTTCCAGCAAGGCCCTTAACAGCAGTTGGCTGTACGGCAACGAAGGTTGCTAGAGATGCCATGGACTATTAGTCTAACGAACAAAAGTACTTTTTTTTTTTTTTCAATTCCAAAGTTGGCGATTGGTTAAATGTGGATGATTTCAGAATTTGATGTTTTTGCAGTGGATTTCAGAATGAAACGTGGCAAACTAGGCTTCTTATAAGAGATATGGGCGCCTATTTGGTGGGTGACATGTGGATGATAGGCCTATCCTATTTTGGGAATTGCATATTGCCTATCCCATAAGTATTTTTTCCAAGTTACCTTATGTATGGTTCGTTTTCAGAAGGGGATTGCTTTTCCTTTGCGCATAGCTTTTCTCTTTGGGTGATTGTCATGGTGGGAGTGGGCGCACGCGCTTTTATTCGTGTGGAGGTCTGGACTTGGGGCTCAAAAATGACATTTGGTACAAATTAATGTCTAAATTTAAAAAGTCAAAATTCACAGACGAAATTAAACCGGTAATATTAGATTTAAAATGACAAGATAAAATTAATAGTTACATCATCATTCTAACATAATTACACTTTTTAATTAACATATTATACACACCTCAACTTGTGCGAAATTCTATGTATATATATTGCACAGAATCCATTCCGGCGGGAAAACGTGGGGTCTTTTGTAATTTTCATTCCAGATTTCATAATAATTTACCTTATTATTCTTAAACCAATCCTTAATTTTGGTATCATTTCCCTTGGCCCCCAAAATTTTCATCAGCTTTCTAGTAACATCTAATCGTGACATTGCCAAAGCGTTACCTATCATAATTATTTCACGTGTTAAATTGTTATGTGAAATTGTGAAGGAAAAAAAAATGAAACAATCTATGCAGTTTTCAAAAGTTAATGAAGGTAATTTATGGGTTTATATTTTTCGAATAACTTATTGAAAAATTATTCTTATTCCAAATGAACATTTTATAAAACTTTCTAAAAAGAACTTTAATGTTTGCAAAAATATTATTTTGAATTACGGAAGCAGGTAGTTCATCTCCACCAACGCCTTCACTCGTTTGAAAATATCTTTATTCTACAAAAATATTACCTTAATTTTGTAAAAGACAAAAGTGTATGTGATAAAAAGCAATTGAAAATATGTTAAGAAAATAAATTTCTGAGAAAATACAAACGGTATAATATTTCTCTTCAGAACTATTGCATCTGTAGTCTCACCCGAGTACAAGCCCATCTAAGAATGACCTGCCCTAGAAACACTTCGTTTTTCTTCCTATTTCTCCTACAATTTTTTCCCCCCTGCACGTACAAATGTAGATGATAAGTGCCTCTGAATAACTTGCTTCTTTTTCAAAGCTTGAAAGGATTCTGAATTATTAAACATCACAAATAAGACTAATTTTCGTTTGAGCTAGTTAAATGCGCCATCTTATTTCCAGCACAACATTTACATATCTTTACACAGCGGCTTATCAGGGACTAAACAGAGAATTGCTTTATCGAAATTTAAGTCAGTAACTTTTTTTCTTAGATATTCCTGTGGACATACAATGAATAGTGCTGCTGTTATTGCTTTGCTAACATTATTGCATGTAGATAAAAGTAACGTTTCTTTTCTTGTCTTAATTTTCTATGAACATGATCGTACGCTCGTTTATGAACAGTAGATGGACATGTGCAGATCATGTACATTAAAAAAAATAATGTCTCGAATTGAAGTTATGTGTATATGTGTGTGTGTGTGTCTCTATATATATATATATATATATATATATATATATGTATATATATTTGTATATAAATATATGTGTGTGTGTGTACACACATATATAGACACACACACGAATTGAGATACTTTAAGGAAGGTACGCATGTATAGTGCTGCAATTTGGAAATTTACGGTTTGGTCTGTTTCCGCTGCCGTTTTTTAAACCTCGTTGCAAGAGGGAAAGAGAAGTTAGGGAAAGTGCCACACAGTTGGAAGCAAATTTACCGCAAGGAGCTGAACTTGTGATAGTTTAAGTCGAAGTTTCATACTTGACACGTCTAGATCATTGTTTGTCGTTCTTTATTAACTCAACCGACCTGCCTTAATCTGTCTTATATTCCATGTTCGAGATGTCTCATGTCTTAGTCTGTCCCTTGTTTAGACCTAGAACTTCATGCTCCTCCACGTGCTAACCATTCCTGTTGTACTCTTTATTTGGGAAGTTGCAGTTAGACAGAAATTTTGTTTTTATGATTTGTTACTGGCTTTAGTTTTGTTTTATTTTATTTTATTTAATATGAGTCAAATAAAACTCACGTTTTGTAAAAAATTCTATCTTCAAATAAGTAAGCAAATTCATAAAGGATATTGCTTCATCATATTGGTGACACTCTTCTCACCATACTTTGCAACCACTGGACCAGCCCTGAATCAACCAAGCTCACATTAGCTACACAAATATTATCCTCTAGAGAATTATGAGACAAGACCACCAAGATTAGAATCTTTGAACACTAATTACCTGGTTTTAGAGGGTTTTAGACCACCAGAAGATGCTTAACATGGAGCTTGGTTCCAACAAATGGAGCTTCCAGCAAGGCCCTTAACAGTAGTTGGCTGCACAGCAGCAAGGTTGCTAGACATGCCATGGACTATTAGTCTAACGAACGAAACTACTTTTTTTTTTTTTTTTTTGCCAAAGTTGACAATTGGGTAAATGTGGATGCTTTCGAATTTAGATGTTTTTGCAACGGATTGTAGGATGACACGTGGTAAACTGCGTTTACATGTGGATGAGAGCTGGATAGGCCTATTGTCAGCCCGTTGACCATGCCGTCCAAACAGATAGAACGGCCATGGCACATTTGGCCCCGTCATAACTGAGACTTTAAATAATATTCATGGCTGTGGATGTTCCAATGTCAAGAATAGGAAGACAACATTCAGCCAATTTTTCTTCACTCGCTAAAACTAATTAAATTACAAACTTTGAATTGTAGTAATTTCAGTTCAATAGACTTATTAACTAGCACCAATGTCAAGAATAGGAAGACAACAGTCAGCCAATTTTTCTTCACTCGCTAAAACTAATGACGCACCCAAAATTAACCAACCCCCCCCCCCCCCCCTTCTTCTCCCTTCACCCCCCTTCCCCCCATCCCCCAAAAAAAAAAAAAAACCAAAATAGGGATAACAAATTAATCCTGTGAAATTGTAATACTCAATATTACAGATGCTGTTACCTTTTGTATTAATACTAACTTAATTTAATTTTGAAAGAGTCGTGTATTATCCTAACTTACTAAAAAAAGTTCTCCTCCAAATTAATACTAATTTAACTTAATTTTAGAAAAACCCCATATTATCCTAAACATAACTTAGGAAATATAATCCAAAATAAACATAACTTAGGAAATATAATCCCAAATAAACATAACTTAGGAAACATGATCCGAATAGTTGGGCAATATATTTATATATATACATATAGATACACGCGCACACCAATCAGTGTCCACTTAATTAAATAGGACTGCTCTGCTAAGCAGCGTAGAGCGTACGAGTATCTATCAAAAACACCCTCAAACTGCTAAATGCTGACTGCTGTGAACATCTAATCTCCCGCGACATTAACGTATAGATGATGACAACGACCACGCAGAATCATCCCGAGGCTCTGACCAGTAGGAAACGAAAGACAGAGAATCCCGAGGGTGATGGGGATGGAATTGGCGTATTGCCAGATGAGATTCTTATTGAGATCGTATCCGGTTTGACTCTCAAGGAAGCAGGGAGGACAAGTGTTCTTTCGCGTAGATGGAGAGATTTATGGAAGTTTACATCTGGTAGAAAAAGTAACTGGAACAATACGAACATGACAGAATAGCGCTTCACAAACACAAAAAATCAGACCAAACAAAAGCATTCCTCCTGCACAATCACATGTTGTCAACCATTGTAAGGTGACTATAGTATTCCCCCATAAGATCCCAAGTGATGTTTAGCAAAAAAACCATCCTATACACCATCTATACATATGCTTCTGTCTGCATATATCCTATACGCCATGACAGAGTAGAAAGCCTTCACCTTTCTCCCTGATCCCAACTATCAAACACAAAAAAGAAAAAAAGAAATGTCTGCAACTTCTCCTCTACTCCAACTTCCCTTTTCCCAATTCAAATCTCTCAACCTCACCACCCCATTCGAATCCCATCTTGCCCATTTGCTAAACCAACATCTTTACCTATGAGATAGTACACAGTGTTCTCTTCAATATTTGTGATACTCCACTGCTTCGACGCATAGTTCTGAATCAAAATACTTTGAATTTTATTGTTACCCCAAGATATGACAAAAAATCTTCTTTTTCCCTCCCAACACTGGATTCGTTTGAATCCAATTACGTCCTCAATGTTTTTGAGAATTGTAAAACTGCCCTTTAATTTCTTCAACCATTTCAAAACTTTCATCTTCTTAGCATTGCGTTGTGCCTTAGCTCTCTTATGCTTTCTTGTTGCAGCCCTCAACTGCTCCTTGACGAGCTCCCCATTTGATTCTCTAATCTTTAAATCCAAGACTTCAATTTCACATTCCAAAACAGCTTGACGAAGGATTCCATAGCTAATTAACTCCAGTCTCAATGTGCCCCATGAAATGTGAGGTCCAACCCTTCTAATTTGTTGCTCTTCTCTTTCTTTTGCACATGGATAGCGATAACGAAGATTTTCACAATCTTCGTGAGTTGCTGGTCCAATGTCCTTGGCACCCAGAGAGTATAGGGTTTTAACGCTTAAAGTATTCAATCCAAAAGTCCTCTTAACCAAAAAGTGTAGAGTGTTAAATTCAGAATCTTCGATGGAAGGGTTCACATCGAAAAAAAGTTTCAAATCAGAATCCTTTATACAAGACCCCGCATCAGTTTTCTCCCTCATCCACCTCTGAGCTCTTTCCAGGGCATATATATCACTTGGATCTCTGATGTTAATATATTGATCTGGAGAGATTGCTCCAAGAGAAATCAAAATCAGACTTTCTTTGTCCGCAACTTCCTCTTTCAGGGTATCCTGTTCAATGCTGGATTCAAGCAAACATTTGCTCAAATCGACGGGATCATCCTTCTCCAAATACTGATTTAGCTGTGATTTCAGAATTCTCTTCGGAACTTTCAGCATTTTCTGCCGAAGTAATCCACATTCAACAACTGAAAGGCGGATTTTATTCCAAATGGACCCGGTTGTTGCACTCTCTGTAAGAAGATAACCAGAAAATTAAGTAAAAACCGCACAGACCAACTTCTTTAACAAAAATCACAAGTTATCAAGAAGGATCTTATAATAAGAGACCGGGCAATAAAAGATCTTGCCAAAATTTCTTGAATCTTAAATAAAACTCGGAAAGTCATGTCATACAAGAAGAACTCATCAAAGGTTATCATCATCAGGTCACAAAACATAACCAGAAATAACCAATTGTGGGATTTCTTGTGAAATTTTTCGTGAAGGTTTATAAATCAAAGTAGCTAGAAAAAGAATTACTAAAACCTTCAACAAAATGCATTAAATCCGCATTGAATCTTTAAAAGAATTTACCAAAAATCCAGTAACAATAATAGTAATGCTTACAGGGCCTTCCAGGGATGGCGTGAAACTCGCCACTTCTCGAGTGCTTCTCTCCATATTTGTGTTTCTTGATCAGGAAGAATAATAGTTTTCTTGAAAATGCAACCAGAAAATCAGAGTATTTCTTGAGGAAAGAATGAAAGTAAGAAACAGTCTTGAAAATTCTTCTTCTATTGATTTGATGAATTAGGAGGGAACTTCAGAATTTGCATGTGTTACTAACTAATAGCCTTTTTCTTTTAAAATTTTCAAAATATAGAATATTCTAAAATTCGGGCTTGCCCGAATTTGGCCGAGAACCATCCAGTTGTACAGGAGTGAGTATTGCGTGCACCACGCGCGCCACGTGGCGTGCCACGTGGTGCACTTAGAACCAATCACACATCGCCAAATAATACAAGATATGACCCACCATTGCCACATGGCGATAAATTATTGGTTCTAGTACACCACGTGACAATGCACGTGGTGTATTGTATACTTTTCCGTTGTACAGGCTAGTGCTGGACCTTAATATCTGAGTTAGATCAGAGTGGGCTTAGTCAAAGTTTATATTTTTTTTGGGCCCTGCTCACGCTTGGCGAAGCCTACTAGGACCAATTGACTGCCCTAAGTAGCCAACGTACCCATGATATCTTATCGCTGTGACAAAAAAATAAAAAAAAAGAGTTTCGCTTGAATGTATTCTTGAAATGAATGTTTGCTTGACATTTCATTATCTTTCAGTTTTTGTTTTCTTCAACTTTGCTTGCAATTGCTGAAAGTCATGTTGCCAATTATGTCCGACAATCCCGTTGTGTTTTTTCGGCTTCCATTTGCTTTGATTTTCAAAATCTTAAGTTAAATTCTGAGTGCAATTTTGGAGAGTAAGGGGATTATTGCATTTTCCAAATTCGGTGTTTAGCGAAAACCCATCCTATACGCTATCTCTACATATATGTCTGTCTGCACATTTTATCTATCTATTACTATCATCCAAAACAGAAAGCCCAAGTGGCCTATAACTGGAAAAATGCCATCCAATCCAAAATGCCATGACAAAGTAAAAAGCCTTCTCCTTTCTTCTCCCTTATCCCAACTATCAAGCACTAAAAAATGCCAGCAAGCTCTCCTATCCTCCAACTTCCCTTATCCAAATTTAAATCCCTCACCCTCACCACCCCATTCCTCCATGGATCCACCCCAGTCTCCCATCTCTCCAAGCCTTCTTCTTCTTTCCCCACCCCGCGCTCTTCATCCCTTACTGTTCTTCCCACAATTCGAGCCATGAAATCAATGCAAGGCCGAGTTGTTTGCACCACCAATGACAAGACCGTCGCTGTGGAAGTTACCCGCCTTGCGCCGCACCCCAAGTACAAGAGGAGGGTCAGGAAGAAGAAGAAGTATCAGGCTCATGACCCTTTGAACCAATTCAAAGTTGGGGACTTTGTTCAGCTTGAAAAGAGCAGGCCCATTAGCAAGACTAAGACTTTTGTTGCTGTCCCACTTGCTGGAAGGAATGCGGCCAAGGCGAAAGAAGTGGTTTCACAGGAGCTTGGAATTCAGTTTGAGTCTCAGCAGCAAACTCTAACAGAGGGGGCTCTGTTGGTACTTGAAAATCTTTAATTTGTATTGGACCATTTTTAGACTTTTAACCTATACTTGAGATGTATTTTATTGTCTATCGAGTAGTTTCTGTGATGGATCATGATTGCAGACTTAAATTAATAGTCAATTTATGAACTTGGATTGTTTAGATTATTCTTTCAGTAATCTAAGTTTTGCTGTACAATTATGGGCTTATATGTTTTCTTGTCTGAAAAAATTGGTATCTTTCTAATGAATTTTTGATTGAATCTATTGAAAATGCTTTATGCTTCAATCTTGTAGTGATTTTTATGTTTGATCAAGAGTTTGAAGAATGTTTTGGTCGAAGCAGGAATTAGTTCTTTAAATTAATGCGAGCTTGTTAGAAGGGCTCAAAATGCTGGCTTAGATAGCACAGGCTCCTTGATGAGGCCTAACCTTTGACCTCTTCTGCAGATTGAGAAATATTGAGGTTCGCGGAAAGTTTAGGGGTTTCTGGTAGTGTAGTAATCTATAGAGTCATGAAATATACTATTGGCTGGCCAGTTTGTAGTTGTGCAAATTCCAAATTCATCTGTCAGAAATATGTAGAAAACAATTGTTGTAATTTTTTCAACCAGCAGTAGCCGAATTTCAAGCTTAATGTTCTTTTCTTATTTATGGTTCTTTCTGCTGATAAGAAGGGTATGTATTTTTCCTTCAGCGAGCCAGAATCATAATTCAGCAGAGACAGGAGAATGTTTTTGGTTGTCTTCTAATGCATTGGCATTAAAAGATATTTCTCATTGTGAGTTGAGCATAATTAAGAGATATTTCTCATTTTGGGAAATAATATCGACAGAGTAGACAATTGTTATTTTGATAGGAGCAATGGAGATCATGAAGAATGAAAATGTCAATGGAGATCATGAAGAATGAAAATGTTAATCTATGGTACTTTAAAATACACTTTCAAAGTTTGATGCCTGGCCTAGAAACATCACTATAGTTTGATGCCTGGCCTAGACAATAGCCCCCACAGGGAAAAAATGATGGGACAATATTGAAAAACTACTAACAAAAAAATTTTTCACAGTTCCTATAGTTACAGACAAACCACGAAATCTCATGTTTTACAGGTAAGTCAAATCTACTCATTTAACCAGGATAATCATTCATCTTCACAATTCAATCTGTCCTTTATCTTCTGTAATGCACACGAGATAAGGTTGTTAACTGATTCTACAGATTCCACAGAAGGTTTTGCTGCTGGAGAGTTACTAGTTAGGATTTGAAAAGCTATAGTAAGTAGAGATCCTCCTTCTGTACTCTTATCTTCTGGCCTAGATGTGATAACCAGAGGCCTTGATTCCACTCCATCCGGAAGAATTGAGAAACCTGAAGGTAATATAGCAATGTTGCTGGAGTCACAGCCTGTCATCACTGATTGCATGCCATTGATGTCTGTAGGGGCATATACTACCGTGGACTCATAAGCATTAGTGCAGCTGTCTTGAAGCAGCCACATGCTGTGGTCTTTTGTTTTCATTGCCTGAAATATAGTTGGAATGCAACTTAGTTAGGCGCAGTCTTGTGCCTCATTTGGAAAAAGACATTAGGAGGAGAGGGATGGGGGCTGTGAGGACGGAAGATCTGGTGATACATAATCTCCTCCTTCTCTGGGACAGATGACTCACGTGGATGGTGACAGCATTCCCTCGATCTTGTCCTTTGGCCAAGTTTGCTATGCATTGTGCTGGAGCTCCATTTGATGTGATATCCCACTGAAACAGTTGCAGTCAAATAAGAAAAACATATAGCCTTCAGTAAACTAGTTAGTTTACAGCTATACAAATTCATCAATGTTCATAGAATAGAATGGTGAACCTCATTGCGACTGGTTTCATCTCTTAGGAAGTCAAACAGGACATGGTGTGATACTGGCAGCCACACAGAGGAAACTGCACATAAGATCACTCCTAGAGGTTCTCCAGGATCATTCAAGTTTTTCCTAGAAGCCACCCTAATCTCATCTCCACTCTTACTAGTGACTTTGCTCCATGTATTATAGCTTGATGAACCTAGTGCACGACAAAAGCTTACTGTCATTCTATGCGCCAATCTCAATATGCTTTTCCTCCCAGCAAGTGTGGCAACTCCTGGTTTAGTAATTCAAAATCTTCAGGTTAAAATTCATGCTTATGTTAAAAAATTAAAGAAAAGCAATAGTTAAGTTTTTGGAGTACCACAGGAATCCTTTGTTGGAACATTTGTTGCCATGAAGAACGCTAGCCGTTCACATTGCAGCTGCAATGTCGCTATCCAGTGCCTTGCACCAAAAGCAAGACCGCTGTTAACAATTGCGCGATACATGGAGTGAACTGTGCTATTTTGACATTCTAGATGCTCTACCCATGTCACCTGGGAAACCATGAAAACTGCATTCATTCGAACTCTGCTTTGTTTTAAATTGTAGTATAATTTTGAAGAGCAGTGAGTCCATGACAGGGATGCGAAACTTTTAGGAAAACTACCTTGCAGTGGCCATTGGCTTTATCCTCAATGATAAAACCGGATGGACGTTTTCTGCATTTTGTTAGAGATGCATCAATACTGTCTTCCACTTTGTCAATGGAGACATCAACAATTGCCCATTGATCAGCACTTAGTTGTTTTGAATATCGGACAAAGTAGACTTCCCTAGTGGGAACCATTGGGGTAAGCATGTGCAGCTCTGCAAACATCTGCAATGGCCAGAAAGGTAAAATTTTACAGGACCTTTCTTGAGCTGACGAAAGAAGCTTTTCTTATCTGAAGTGTTGAAATTTATCCTCAATGTCACGTGGAGTTCTGTCAGATGTACAATCCAATTATTTCTGTCCCTTCCTTGCCTAAATTACTACTGGGATGCCAAAAAATAAATAAATAAATAAATTTTTTGGTTAAAAAAAAAAAAATACTTTCGGGATGAGGGTGCATGGAATTTGCAGCAATAAGTCGACTGTCTCGAAAAAGGACAAGGGTCAAGTTATTCAACCTTGGGTGACTATTTAGAATGTTGTATCTTCATGTTTCTTCAAACAGTGATCGTTTTTTCCTCCTCGGTTTTATCCAGTTTTCCTTTCCTTAATAGAGGATAAAACGGCAATGAAATTTTGGAGGTAATAATTTCTCTCAACCGTGATTAATTGATAGAAACAACAAGAATTCAATTGAAGTTATTGGCAATGAAAATTATCCTAGTGTCCCCTTATCAATACATTCATGATATGTCATTATATGACGTGACAAAACGGGCTCGAGCTGTCTGATGAAAATAAAATAGTATCCAAGTATATTCAATTTGATAGAAGGAAAATACTATATGAAATCCAACTTCTATTGTATGAAAACCAAAATTTACAGGAAAACAAGTTTGCAAAAGCTGCTTACCAACTGAACGACACCATCTCTGTTTGTCCCTTCACCCATGCATAAGACATCCACGGTAGCTGCCTTGGAAACCATGCATGGGAACATTTCTTTCCATAGATTCTGGAAGAACAAAACAAATTATTGGAAATACACAATACAATAAGGCATCTCTTCTCAGCTACGGGTAGCAAGTTACTATAACAATTTATTTCTGCAATATACAAAATATGTAGAGAGGAAAAGTAATCAATCCTAAAACCTTACCACATCCATGAAACACTGGACAAGGCGAGGGAGATTCACAAACACAACTCCAGTCTTTCTTGAGGCCTCGATAGATCTCTTAGGCCGCGCATTGCTGCCATTCTCAATGGCAAATTTTTTCACGTATTCATCATAGTTAAGAATCTCCCGTCCTGTTTCTGAACTTCGAATCCATAGAGGCTCTCCTGAAGTAGCCATTTGTTTAAGCTCATCCAATGCTTGATTAACAATATCCATTATTCGTGGATTTTCCACTCCAAAGATGCCACTATAGAATTCTAAACAGCTTCTATTCTCAAATTCATTTCCAGCAGAGCAAGATGAATTATTCGGTGATGTTCCGGGGGTAAATTTCGGTATAGCTGTTCTGAGTTTCTCGACCTGCAATGCAAGTTTTACTATGCATTTTGAAATTTTTTGTTAATTACTACCAAAACATTAGTAAATTTTCAAACCTCGGCTTTGAGTCTAGCATTTTCAATTCGTAGCTGTTGTTCTTCGGTGGCTGTTGAGGCATCTTTGTTAGAGGTAGCTAAACCGCAATTAGGACAAGAAGCTTTTTGAATATTCTCCCTTAATGTTTTATTCTCCTCTCGAAGCTTTTCCAGTTCCGTTTTCAACAAGGCATTTTCGTGACGTTCCTGAATAGCCTGCAGTAGCATCCATGCTACGTCTGTTAAAGATTTATGGATATGCTCAATTCCAACATTATTACAGCAACCAATCAGTTTTATTCGACACACAAATTTATTGTTTGTGGTAGTTAACATAAAATTTTGTAAAAAGAAATACATGGCCAAATCTAATTAGTTACCTTGATTTGGGTTCTACGATTCTGAAACCAAAATTTCACTTGCCTAGGATGGAGGCCTAATTGCTTGCTAAGCTGTTGTCTTTGCTTCTCATCTGGATGGGGCGACTCCTTGAATAAACTATCAATGTATACGTGTAAAGACACAGCATTAATTATTCAGGGATAATAAAACTAGAGGGGCATGTTCGAGTTCAACAATGGCAACAAGAAAAAACAAATCCATATATATAATTACAGCATTAAAAATAAACTAAAATACTTACATACATACATACATACATGACACATATGTCTTATATATCCTACATGTACATGTGTACTAGCGTATTATAAATTGGCACGAAGAGAAATAAAATAAAAGAGAGTCTCTACGTGCATGTTGAATGCACCTTTTTATTGCTTAAATTTAATTAAAAAAGTAGTTTCAAAACCAAAACTCACCCTTGTACATAACCTACATGCTAAGACAAATATTATTCCGACATGGACCATGCCTTTATAAAGCATTTTATCTTTATAATCTTGTTTTCTAAAGCTACGTCAAGCGAGCCTTTCAGTTATCTTTTCTTTTTCTTTTTTATTTTTTTGCTCATACGTCAATTCTCAAAAACCTTACCTCGTATTCGTATAAATTGTAATCATAAGCTCGCAAATTAATTAAGTCAAAATTGTCATAGTCTTCAACTTTGAGCACTTAACCTAGTAATTAACCAAGATATATAAATTTTGCCTAAAATTTTTAATTAAGTATACTAATACCAACTTCTTGATTATAAGGGGAAAAAAATTAATTTGCACGCGTTGAAGAAGATAAGAAAAACTTACGCCTCCATTTCTCTAATTTGTTCAGCTGTGTGCCTGTGATATTTCTTTCTTTTCTTTTTCTTGTTGTTTTGGTCATCTTCATCATCATCCTGCTCTCCTTCGCCTTCAAATTCGTCATCAGAACGGCACCTCAAGGGTCCAGAATTTTCGCTGCTAATTTCCACTGTCTCTTCTCTCCGGCCTCCTCCACCACCACTTCCTTCATCTCCCTCCTCCACTTCCACGTTACCAGCCGCAGCCGCCGCCGCCGCCGCCCCATCCCGAAATATCCCAGCCTTTGACCAATGAAAAGGGAAAAAAGACAAAAGAAAAACAATATAGAAGTTCGTTAGGAAAGTTTGCCAAAGTTTGAGTTAGTGTTGAAGTGCGCACAAACAAGAAAAGTAAACAGAAATAATAATTAATGAAAAGAATAATTAAAAAAAAAAAGGTTTTTACGAGACTGAGGGAGAGAGTTGGAGATGAGAAAAAATCTTTGGTTTGAGAAGTTGGTGGAGGATTCGACATGTCTACAACGTCCATGACAGTTGTGGGCTTCTTCTGGGGTGATTAAGGTGGTCTTTTATGGGGGAAGCTATGGACATGGAGAGTTTGGTTTTTTTGTTTTGTGTTTTTTGTGTTTTTGTTTTTTTTTTTTTTTTTTTTTTTTTTTTTGTGGGCATGGAGTGGGGGGTAGTGTGTCGGGCGGGGTCTGCATGATTTAAGTGTATAAAACAAACGAAGGAACTCAGACTATTCAGACTAAAAAGAATTTGGAGGGAGGGAAAAGACTAAATGAAGTAAAAAGTGCTGAGACTTGAGACAAACAGTGGGGCCTGGTAGAAGTTGACCGTTAGACATGCTATGGGGTCTTAGTTTCCAGTCTTTCAACTAACTTTTCTCTTATTTCGGTCAGATTAGTCTTTTAACCGTTACTGTCACAAAATTTACTTTTCATCAGCAAAATATAAGAAAGCTCCGCTGATTTTCTTTATTTGTCACGGATTCTTAGTGGCCATTGAATAGTGGAAAAATTCTTACATGATTGGATCCACGGACTTTGTGATCAAAAGAGTGACACATAAATATAATTATACATAGGACTGTCAATGGGGTCCAAGCTCAGTTTGTTCGGCCTAAAAGAAAAGCTCGCGAGTCCAATTTTAATTGGGTGGAGTTGAGGCTTGAGACTAAATATTAAGCCCGAATTAAATATGAGCTGAGCTTGGGCTTACTAGGCTCAAACCCGATTAAGACCCGACCCATTTAAGCTATAATTATATATAATATATATATATAAAATAATATGTGTAAATTAAGTTAAACACCAGTGAAAAATGCATATTTTATGTGTGTACAAATAAAAAGAAAGATTCATAAGAAAAATAATGAGTATTTATTCAAAAGTTTTTATTAGGTTGTGTAATGTGCCATATTTTGAGTTGTCAAAAAAAAAAACTATTGGCCATTATTGGAGGTTTCTATTTAATGTATATAAAATAATATGTATAATATACAATCAAACATTACTAAGAAATACACAATCTAGGTGTGCGCAAATTAAAAGAAAAATTTATAAGAAAAAATATTGATTAGTTATTCAAAGTTTTTTATTAGGTTAATGTGAGAGTGTGTGTGTGTGTGTTTTTTTTAAGTTTTTTAAACCAAAAAAAATAACAGTTATTGGAGGTTTTCACTAATTAGCTTTTTAGTGGAAAAGTAAATAAGGAAAAACAAAAAATAACCAAAAAAGTTTACACTGTAAACTTACTCTTCCTTTGTATACAGTAAGATAAGATATCACAACCTAAAATATTAATAATTCATATGTAAATTTTCAAACAATTCATAGTTATTAATATATTATATTACATTGAACTGAGTTTTGAGCCTTTTATTTTGAACCCGAGCTCAAAAGCACGAAGCCCGAAAGTCCTAATTATTTTGTGAGCCGAGTTTGAGTTTGCCAAAGCCCAACTCACAAAACCCAATTGACAGTCCTAATTATGCATACTAATTTAATAAAGTGATATAAAAACATTTTTGTAACTTTATTTTAGACCCAAATATTTATAAGTGGGGTCGTAGACTGGCTTCATGTAAGAATTTTCCTAGTCCACGGGGTTCCTAATTTAATTACTGACTTCGATGTTTGTGGTTTAACAATTCTTTAGGTAGTGTCAAAGGCTTAAAACCAACGTTTGAGAATTGGGAATCACATTGATTTTGAAGGAAAAATATCTTTTGGCACGAATTGCATTTGCAATTTTTTGCAAATGCATGCATTTCAGTCTTGATAATTGTTCCTCCTGTTGTCTCTTGGCACCCATAATGTATCTTATCACTAGTAAAATTTATGCTTTCTTTTTATGCTGTACTTTGCATCTAGGAAGACAGTAAATGAGGTTTAATTAGCTTGAATTTAGCAAGAGAAGAAAGAGCTTCAATTTGGCCTATTTAAGCTACTAAAACTGGACCAAGCGTAGTATGAATCGCAATCGAGCTATATTTGAAACTAAAAGTAATTCTTGATTTCAATATATGTTAAATAGAATTAGTTACATCATACATGTATTAACTCATTGTCCACATTTATGTAAAAAGGACTACTATTATAGCTAGAAATTTGGAATGTTATGGTAGTCAAAAGTGAGGATTTAGCCATTGGGGCTAATGGCTAGTGGTCAAGGGAGACTCTTAAGGTCTCCCCTGTCGTAGGTTTTAAGATCAAATTCTATCCACGGCAGTTATGATTTGAATTTATGGGGGAGTGTGGACAAGTGAATTTCGAGAAGTTATACTCCCAAATTGTGTACGGCAAATAGTTTGGGGCTTTACCTAGCACACTATTAGAAGCTTTACTCCACTTGTGTGAGGCAACATATATTGTAACACAATAAGGATTGATAAAAAAAAAAGTGAGGATTTACCAAAGTAATTAAAATTGAATTTACGGTAGTTATATGGCCTGAAGGATAAAAATCAAGACTATTAGATTATACAATTCTATACAAATAATAGATTAGGCACGTCAAGGACAGGCCAAGTCTGGCCTTAGCATCCTGGTGGACTAGTCAAAGCTTGCGGCATCAAAGCTGTAGTCAATTTTCAGTGCATTAATTGGTTGGATACAAACTCAGAAAGTTTAGTTAGGTGCATTTAATTTAGCAAAATATTGCTGTAAATGCAGTGCATAAGTTACAATCTATACCTATTCTACTAACAATTGCCAATAATTTTTTCAAATTTATGTGAAACTTAATTAGCATCAAGGTAGTAATAGTCGAATAATAAGAATAAAGTAATAAAGTATATCCGCAAATAAACTTTTAATCATGTGAATTTAGTTTAAGCAAAATATTAGAGGAGGTTATTGTTCTTATCAAGATGTTGATGATTTCGGTAACAAAAGATAATATCTATGTGGGGAAACCTCAAAACAGGTCGAAAATCATCGGTGCCTGCCTTAGATAAATACTTGTTCAATCAATTTATCTCTGAACTATGTGGTTATACATTTGCATTGAAGCAGTGATTTCTTATTTTATTTCCTGGTAAAATAATTTGACTATCATTACATAATTGTGTAATTGAATATAGACCATATCCAGATAAAGATCAATTACCGAATTTATCTACTTTATTAAAACAACAAAGATTTTTAATAGGTACGTACTTGGCATTTCATAATCCCACACAAATTTCCGAATGAATACACACTCCTAGTTATTGCTATTTTCTAATTGTATAAAGTTTTAATTTATTAATATTTTTAAAATTTATTAGCATTTAGAACCTCTTCACTAGTGCCATTGGGTACAACCGAACTCCTACAACAAAACGGCCGCCAAACCAAAAATCTTTTATATGGATTCAGTTCACGAACTCACTTATAAATTATTTTTTTATATAAATCACTATATTTATATCACACTCTTTTATATCACAAGTTCACAAATGAAATTATAGATATTCAATCCACCTAACAATTTTCCGACTAAACCCTGTGATATCAAACAAAGTGCAATGTAATGGCCGACAAAGAAGACACTGCAAGTCATGTGACCCTGAACTTGGGGTCGTTTTTACGCCTCAAATGGTTTAGAATTTTTCGTATGGATCTGTGAATCCATTAAATGATATAACAAATGCGACCAATTATGGATTTGCCTCCAAACTCCATATCTGTTAGTAGTATATCTGTGGATAATTGATAAAGTGCTTTCTTAATCAAGCAAACACGGACTTTGGCAAGACTGCCAATAATGGCTAGTGGGAACGCAACACACTCTTTCACACTACTGGTGATTGTCATTTTCATGTCGTCGGTGACATTATAATTTAGTAACAACAATGAATAGAATATAATTCTTTTTTTTTTTTTGACAATTGAAGAAAAGGGAATATAATTCTACCATATAAGAGAAGATTTTGAGATAAAAAATTGTTAAATTCATGCTTTCTCAAACATTACTATTCGATTTGGCTCATTTAATTCTCATTAAATAGATCGTTTCGGCTCAGCTATTAGTATTTATATGTAAAGGTATTTGTGTAATTCTCTTTCATATTAAAATAGTTTAAAATAATATATAATTAATTATATTTTGTAGTATTTATTGAAATCTGTCATATGTGACACATGTAATACACTTAATACTTATTTGGAGCTGTTAGGTATGATATTCGCAGCAAATTGATTATTAAAATTGTAGGCTGAAATCGAACAAGCAGAGACAATTCTTCGGCCAGTCTAGTTATCCAGACATGCATCTGCCATTTTAGGACTGCGCGCGTTGAACTCGTGGTCAATACATTTATGCTTGGCTACCACATTCCCAAAGAAAAGAAAAATATGCTGTGTTTGGATGTCATTATTTGGAAAGAATTATTGCGAAAAATTATTTGGAGAAGTTTTGTTGCCTTTTTTAAAAAGTTAAAAAAGTGTTTGATTTGTGAAAATTTTTTGAAATCATCGTTTGGATAGTGAATAAAATTTTTGTTGACTTTTTCGAAAAGTTAAAAAAATGTTTGAATTGTGAAAAAGTTTTTGGTTTGTTTAAAAATTTTACAACAACTTTAATAAATTTTTACACAATTAGTCACAAAAGCAAACACATTTACATTAAAAATCTGCTTAAAAAATTTTAAAAAGTCGCAAGTAACAAAATGAGATCTAGTGTCGGTGGGTTTTGTGATAAATTTTATAAAACGAGCACTGATATCGGACGCTTGTAAAATGACGAATGCCCGATAAGTTTTTAATGTTTAGACAGTATCGAACGTTCGTAAAATTACTAGCGTTCGATATTAGTGCTTAGTCTACAAAACCTATAACAAAACCCACCGACAATAGATCTCATTTTCTTAATCGTGATTTTTTAAATTTTTCTAAACAAAATTTGAATATAAACAAGCTTGTTTTTGTGAATAATTGTGTTAAAAGTCCCTAAAATTGTTATAAAGTTTGAAAAAATATTTGAAATTTAAAATGAAAATATTTGGTGGGAAAATTTGAACCATTGCTTTTGAAAAAGTGGGAAAAAATTTTTGGTCAAAAAATTCTTGACTTGTGACCAAATAATTTTTCTACTAACCAAACACATTTGAAAAATTTTTTTCCAAAAAACCCCAAATAATGACATCCAAACACACTTATTTGTACTTTATTTCAATTGGAAAAGAATTAAGTGTTAGACATGCTTTATTAATTTTTTAAGTACATAAAATTACTAGGAAAAGGTAATACGTCGTATTAAAATTGTGACACATCGATTAAGAATGACCTGAACTCGAAAAATTATAAGAAAAAGTCAAAATTTGACCAAAAAATTAAAATTTCAAAATGCACGAATATGATATCACGTATACACTTTATATACACTTCACACATGATATCATGTATACACTACGTATCACTTGAACTGTAGGATTCACATATTAGTGTCAAAAAAATTAGATTTTGTGCATAAAGTTTACAATGGTAAACTCATGACGTAAAACTTGTATGTCTTTGTACATTGTTTAAACAATTATGATTGATAATTGCTTATATCCTAAATCTAACTAAGAGGCTCCCAAATATTTATTCTACAAATATTCATGGAACTAAGATTGATTTTGGAGCATATATTTATAATTTTGGCCAACATTTTTGAATCCTATGTGTTTCGCTACTTAGGACTTGTTTGGTTCAAATTCTTCAATCACTTTCATTGCGAATATCATTAACCCTATTATGAATATGTGTTTTGATGATTTCCCCAACATGTTTGATTTAATAATATAATAGATATCATTTCCTCCAAAACGATTAATGAGTTTGATATAATAGTATTTAAAAGGGAAGCATCAAGACCCCAACTAATTACTTTCATTATAACTGAAAGAAAGTGATAGTTGTTTTCTAAACATAAATAATAGGTGTTATTACTATTAACACCTATTTCCCTCTCTAATTCCCCTAAACCAAACACCCATTCGATTGAGTGTCTACCTAAGAAAGGGAAAACAAATTCATGGAGATTTCGGATTAATTATAGATTGTGGGGATCTTTAAAACGTTAATTGGAAAAGACAAAAGGCTTGAGGTAAAAAATAAAAAAGGAGAGTTGAAATTTAGAGAAAAGGCGGCAAAAGTTAGATTAGTCCTCTAATTACTCTGTGCATGGCCCATTGTCACGATAACTGAAGTCCTGATGAAGTGATTATCCACTAAAGTGAAGACTAATTGATAGATGAATTTGCTTTGGCGAGGAAAAGGAAAAAAAAAAAAAACTTTTTCAACGTAACACAAAAAGGCAAAAAGAATGAATAGAAAACTAATGAGGTGTTTGTTTTAAATTCTTCGATCACTATCATTATGAATATCATTAACCCAACTATGAGTATGGCTTTTAATGATTTTTCCAAACATGTTTGGTTTAGTAATGAAATGGGTATCATTTTTTAATGAAATTTCCGAACATGTTTGATTTAGTAATAAAATGGATATCATTCATCTAAAAAAAAAAGTTAATAAGTTTGATAGGGTAGTATTTTGGAGGAATCATATAAATCCTAATTAATCACTTTCATTCCCATTAAAGAATAGTGATCGTTGTATTCCAAGCATTAATAATGGGTACCATTATTATTGATACATATGCCTCTTCTTGATTCTCTTAAACCAAACATCCTGATAACAAAATTGTCACATAAATTGAAACAAATAAAGCCCCTTTTACCAAAAAAAAAAGAAAAAAGAAATTCCCAAGCGTATGTAGCATCGATGGCGGATTGAATTCGTGAAAGACTGAATGTTATAAGCTATTGATTAATCAACAAAACAATTCATGGTTTACAATCGGATGACAAAAGAAAGTATGCATAGAATTTGCTTCAATATTTTTATATCCGGAGACAGTTTTTGCTTTTCGAAGAAATAAAAAAATTTAAAAATGAATAAATAGAATTATTAATTAACATAAGACAAAAATTAGAGTTCCTTCCATAATTTCATTACAAACGAAAATATTTTGGAATACTTATTAAACAGTGTGATTAGATTTCAATATAATCGAGTAACTTAAAGGGGGAAACAAAAGATTGGAAATTGCAGTCAAGCTGGAGACTTGACAAGTTGCAATCAATTTTTGATTGGACCGACCAATGGAATCTTGATTTGAAAACACTACTACAATAATTCTTTTCACTCTCATGTGACTGTATTCTCGACAGTTTATTTTTGAAAAAATTGAAACACTTGTAACTTTTTAAATAACAATCATTCTTTATTTTCTTTTTCTCAACTGCGGCTAAAAACAAGACTAACAAAACTTGTACTGTAATTAAAGTTGGAAGATTGGCAATAATGACACATATACACGCATCCTATAATGCAATTTTACTCTTTGATATTTACAACTCGACATCTTGGACAATTTTACTCTTTGATATCTATAGCCTCACGTAGTTGTCAATTTCTTGGTATCTCTCAAATTATTAGTCCAGCACAAGCTGTTGGGGTTGTCAAACATGTAAAACACAAGGGCTATAATGAATGAAGGACGCCATATTTATTTGTAATAATCAAGAGAAACTTCAAAGGATTGTGTTCTTGAATTCTTGGAAAAAAGGGATTCTCTTTATTGTTATAGAGTTCGGTTTTGAATTTAAGACTATTAGCTGTTGAAAAGCAGATGAAGTGGTAGTTTTGGGAGTCAGGTCAGATCAGATGAAAAGTTTCCATCAAAGAAAGAAAGAAAGAATGCGTTTCTGCTAATTATAGAGTAGTACTACTAGTACTTGCAGTAGATGATAATGAGGAAATGGATGGAAAAGCAGATGCTGGAATTAAAATGGATTGGAGGAGGTTGGTCGGCTAATAGAGACTGATGATTGGTGTCCGGACACTTTTTTTATCCATCATTGATGAATGAAATTACTTTAAAATGAGGTGATTTAACAAGATCCAAAGGGGAACAGATTCTCCACCTTCATTTGTCTTTTCTATATAATTGTTGATCGAAACAGATTTAAAATTTACCTTTATTTTTCAATCTCAACCCCTTTTTCTCTGAGGCCAGGTTATATTTTGGAGAAGCACTTGTCGATGGAATCTTTGCTTGAATTAGATCCTTATAATCCTCAACTAGAAATATAAATAATTGAAATTAATTTCATTATTTCGCGGTGAAATGAAAACTCGATGACCGCTTTATAAAGAACATGACGACCATGCCCCCTTTTTTTCTCCAGCAAATACATCAGAAATAAATTGTAGGCAAAAAAATATAATTATATCGGAAAAAAGTACCACTTTCTTTCCAAATATACCAGTTTATTAAAATGAAAAGATAAATTTAGCCAAAGAAATACTTTTGTACGTTAATGTGACGGGAAATGCGAATAATAAATTCGAACCACACGGTTTATTAACAGGATTTTTTCAACCGATCTTTTTGCACGTATGATTAAGAGCCAGGCCCAGCAGACCGACAGATAATAGTCCGAGGTAATTTCGGGATTGCCAACTAGCTGCCAAACGGACAATACGAGGACCTAGATAAATGAAGTTCGGCCTAAAGCGAGAAGCAAAGAAGTCCATTTCTTTGGCGGACCCGTTTTGATGCAATATCCTAACAATCAACGCGCAACAAAACATCTATCAGTCCACAACTACCATTTTCGCAATAGCAACTTCAACTGTCAGGGTTCCTCGTCCTAGAAACGAAACCTTTGGGACGATTCTAACATGGATTATTTCTTGCCATGGTACCTTCGTTTGATAGTACGCTGCAAGGACCACAATATTCGGATATTTTCTATGATTGAACCAGAACATCTTGCACATCAATGGTGGTCAATCATAGATAGAATGGCTATCAGTGAATCCGTTACAAAGTTCTACTTCTAACTTCTAATCAATAGATAGAATGCATCAATGAATATCTACATGTTCTTTCTGACTTCTAATCGTTCCCTTTGACACCCTGGACGACCAGGGAAGGGACTGTGACCAATTTTGCTAATGGCATGGATTTGTAATTGGAGAATGTTTTATCAACATATAACAGCGACCATGATAAACATTTCCAAGTGGAAAATATATATATATATATATCTCTAAAGTAACAAACACAACCAACAAGAACACAAGACGTGGAACAGGGAAAGAAAAGAATAAAAAAGGGACAAAAATTGTGATTCTATTATTTAACCATCAGACTAAAAAAGTGAAAACCTGAATATAGGGGAATGAACTTGGCTAAAATCACTGCGATATTATTTGAAACAATTTGTTTTTCTTCACAAAACACATAATACCAACAACATTTAATAAATCGGAAATAACAAAAAAAAGTTGAAAATTTATTCAATTACCAAAAAAAGAGATTGCAAACTATATATTGCAAAAGTCGTCCTCAAGTCAAACTAAATTACTACTGTAAAATTAAAATCATCAATCTACTCCAGCACCATTGCGAACTCATAGTACTTCCCAGTAGTTGTCGTTCTTCTGTACGTTAATATACCATTGGTGACTGAACAATCTTCCTCAAGAACCGTATCATTCTCATCCCCAAAATGAATATGATTAAAGAAATCATCACCTGGTTCGAGAGGTTCCAAGTCCACTTCTCCAGTTTCCTCAAAATCTTCATCTATACAGAAGTCATACTCAACTTCATCGTAATCTTCATCCAACTCCTCTTCCAACCTCCTATCCCAATCGGACACACGCCCCTTGTCAGCCTCGGATGGCCTAGCCAATGGATGTTCCAACCGTGCATGTTTCCTTAATTCACCATAATTCCCAGAGAATTCGCACGTTTCCAGAGCACAACTTCTTTCAATCGAATTCATGTACCTACGAGCAGATTCTTCCACAACCCATCCACTAATCCGTCCCCGACAAAGAGGGCAGCCAAATTCAAGATCTTGCTTTTCTCCACATCCAACGAACTCGTTTGGCCGATCATCACGACTAGATTTCGATGAAGTCACTGAATTCAACTTGCAAAACTGATCAAAGCAATTCGAATGACGGCGGCTTGTGTTACACATGTATGGTCGACAACCTTTTTCATGGGATGAACAAATTAATAAGACAGCATTATGAGGATGCTCCATGCAGATTGGACATCTTGCTTCTTCCCACTGATGATTCTTTCCACTACCAGAACTTCCCGTGCTCTTCTTGCAATTCTTGGGATTCTTTAAATAAGGAGAAAACCTTAATTGGTTCGAAGAACATCCCATGTTCTTCCTGCAATTTTTGCGAGGAGAAAACCTTGATTGATCCGAAGAAGACGATGAATTAGGCTCTTTGCTATCTTTCGGCATCTCGGATAATAGCCGCTACAAGAATTCAATAAACAATAGTTATCTGTCTGTGTCTCCCTATTTATACACGCAAACTAAGCCAACACCGACGCGGACGTGGCGTTTTATCCCTCAGTTTCCTTTTTCTTTTATTTTTTTAAGTATAAATTATTTTAATCCTATTACTATTCGATAATAAAATTGATTTTTGTTAGCTTCTATTTCCTTTTATGGGGGGCTTCCAAATTTCAAATTGCCTCACCCTTTTCTTTTCTATAATCTATCCTCCCATAATTTAGGATATTTATTTACAACTTAGGAAAGTTTATATAAACTTTTCTTAGTTAATCACATTCATCCAACTTCTTTTATTTTTATTTTTATTTTTTTTAAGCGTTGATAAATTTCACCGATAATGATACTCGAGAGCTGCCGTTCTCTTCTATTTAATTAATCCGTCTTAAATTCTCTAGCCCAGCCCAATCTACTTTGATTAAATTAATTGCCACCGCCTCCTCCGCCCTCCTCTTCCTCAAACGCTATTAATTACTGACCTAACCCTAATTTGGATTCCCAAATCTTAAGGTTTAATGTGCTAAAGAGTTTCCTCAATTCCGTTTAAATTGTTTTGAGATTATGATTTGCTGATGCCTTAGTAGGATTGCATCTCATTAATACCTTCTTTTTTTAATTTTTTTTTCTATTTTCAGTGATCCAATTTTTCCAAAGTTTGCTGCATTTCTTGATAATTGATCTTTCTAATCAATGTGATTAATTTTGCTAGGTTTATGGATTCGGTTATTTGATCCTGGCGATTGAATTATTCAGAAGATGTCGTGGTTTAGTGGGAAAGTCTCCTTAGGAAACTTGGATTTCGCCGAGGCTCTGAATAAAGTCAGTGAGAGCGTTAAGAACATCGAGAAGAATTTCGATAGCGCTCTGGGTCTCGAGGAGAAATCTGATGGCACCAATAGCAGCAGCGGCAGCTATGAAAGTAGGCATCTTACTCTTTTTATTGTTTCTTTAAGTATACTTGTATGCTATCAACACAAATTTCTAGCAGAAGTTGCAAGATATGTTGCATTTGATACTTGATTTAGCTTTTATTGATTAGTGTTACTAGTTATAAAGGTGGGAGATGAATTTTGGAGAGTGATGGGAGAGTGCTGAGAGCTAGAATATGTGCCTTTGAAGGTTTATAAGTAGCTTTGGTTCTCTAGTATTTCTTAATTAGAGTTATGATCTTGTCTGGAGTTAGAAATGATTATCCTCCATAACGATTTACACTTTGGAGAAAATTGATGCTGAACTCCTCTTTTAGCTACAAAGATTTAGTCTTTGGTATCTTGAGTCAACTACTACTAAGAAGGCATACCAGATGTGAAAAGGACATTAAAGGAATGGAGACTTAATTGATGTGCGCTTTTAGCATGTCTATCAGACTATTATTAATACGATACGGTGGAGTAATTGGAGTAGTTGTATCCGCCCTCCCCTCTCTCCCCCACCCACTGACCCAAAAGAAAGAGGGCCGGGGGTTGGAGATAATGAAGAAGCAGTTTTAAAAGATCACCAAAAAAAAAAAAGGCAAAATATACATTTTTGAATAGTCGGTTGTCGAAGCATACAACCTAACTGGAATATGATGACATTGTGAGGATATGGTCAAAAGTTTGGATAAGTAGCTCCGTGAAAAAAGAAACTTAAAAATTGAAATTTTATGCAACCTGGCATTTGTGAACTTTAGTTTGAAAAGGTTCAACCAATTTGACTTTGAGGGGCTGTTTTGGAAGATGAAACATAATATGGCCTGTCATTCAAAACTTCTGATTAATTTAATGGAATAGATAAGTTGGGAGCAAAAGCTTCAAAATACCTAAAATGGCTATTTGGGTCTCATATATTTGAGAATAAAAGTGATATGGTATTCTTTTGTGGAAGCTTTAGACAGTGTTCCTTGATTTCTCAACTATCTTCTTTATGGTCACCACATTATCAGTTTCAGGAATGTGGCCTTCAGCTACTGATAAGAAAGCACTATTTGATCCGGTCATGGCCTTCATGGGACAAAGAGGTGGGGAGAGTACTGTTGACCCTCTTGGAAAATCTGATTCAGCAGTGCTTTCATCTCCTCTAGAGGAAGAAGAATCGGGCAAGCCTGATAGCTCGACTGCATTTGGCGTTGAACAAGCTTCACAGGCTGAAGAAGTGAATGAAGATGGAAGGGATGATGTTGTAGATCCAGTTACTGCTGAGGAATCACAAATTTCAAGTGGAGAGCAGAATGAGAGCCCTGCAGCAGAAACTCGTGAAATGTTAACTAATACATCACCATTGCCTATTGAAGAGTCTGAAATAGATGCAGAGCATGTGGAGGAAAATAATTCGTCTAGCCTACTTTCCAAAGAGAGCTCAGAAGAACCTTCGAAGGAGAGCTCTGAAGAACCTTCAAATGAGAGCTTAAAAGAAACCTCAAAAGAGAGCTTAGAAGAATCTTCTGAAAATTTGGAGTCGGTGGAACCCAAGTACACAAGTCCTACGGATCAAGTAGCAGTTGCTGCCTCTGTGCTGCATGGACTTGATAATCTTGATGTTGCACAAGAGAGTGTAGATGATCGGGAGACAATAGAAGGAGAGGTGGCAACGGAAAATTTTGCGTTTCAACCTCAAGATGTGACAATTGATAGCTTGCCTGGTAGGCTAGAGCCTTCTGTTATGGATTCTGTTAGAACTGATGAGACTGAAAATGTCGAAGAATCCTCTAAAAGCAACTTGCCTGCCGTTAATGATGTCCAAGAGTTGGCAAAAGTGATTTATGAACCAGAATTACATGAAAATGATGTGATAACTAGAACTGTCGAGATGACTCAGAAGGCTGACCATGAGATTGACATGAAAGCACAATGTCCTTCTTCAGGTAGCAACTCATACAATGCTGCTCATTCCATGGCTGAAATGGAGAAGCTGAAGAAGGACATGAAAATGATGGAAACTGCATTGCAAGGAGCTGCCAGGCAAGCTCAGGTGCGTCCTGGTCTAGCAAGCATTGCAATATGGAACACTTGTTGCAGAATTTGGGTCCCAAATTCGTGTTTTTACGATTTGATGTTTGGAATATCATTTTTTTCCCGGACTTGTGCTTTATGTCCACATTTTTGATAGATGGTATGTATTTAATTGCCCCCACTGGGAGAGAGTTTTATTATCATTTAATTAACTAAACACAATTCTTATATTTTGTTTCTGAAAATGTTGGTTGTATGTCATGAATCCCAATGCAAGGCATCACTATTAGTTATTTTGTACTTGATATGAAATTTATGCTTTTAGGCAAACTTTTCTCTAGTTCTTGACATGGACTTGAAAATCAGAGATTAACTGGAAAGCTAGAGTTGATAGTTTAGGAATGGGAAATGCAGGATGCACCAGGAAAGATAGTATTTGTAGATTTGCTTCAACTGCACTTTCTTGGTTACTGAAGTTCATGGAGTTTTTTGCTACGGCCGAAACATGTTTATTTAGATGTTGCGTCATGTTTTTGACAAACAACTCTTTGTGGTGCATTTAACTGGCTAATATCAATCAATAATAATTAATTATATTGACAAATTGATTAAATCCCTTGAAGAATCGTGACGAGACATGAATTAGCAAATATTTTGTAATTTTGCTTTAGTCTATTCGACTCTTGTAACTGGATATCTTTATTTTTTTCTTTCCCTAGGCAAAAGCTGATGAAATTGCAAAATTGATGGGTGAAAATGAGCAACTAAAGGCTGTGATCGAGGATCTGAGGGTAAGTATATGTCTTTCTCAAGGCCGATATATTTTTTCCTTTAGTTAATATAATCTTTCAATATCACTGGATTGTATTTGTGTATTACTTGTTTGAATATTGGTTTTGTTTTAATTTAATTATTTTGCTATTTTCTCTTGTTTACTCTCTCCTTTTGTTTGTATATTTTCTTTCAAACTTGCATTTTTCTTTCAAAATGTGGACTAGAACTATGCATTGGAGTTCCATGCTTGATCTTTAAAATAAAAGTTGAGTCATCGAAACAGCAGCACTCTTTCTAACTCATGGCTAAACGATGATTTCTATGTCAATATATTTACATCTGTGGATCTGAGTACATCTCTCTCTGCCCTTTTAACTGCTATCAAATCATTTTCCAGGGCAAATCCAGTGAAGCAGAAATTGAATCTCTCCGGGAGGAGTACCATCAAAGGGTAGCATCTCTAGAGAGAAAGGTATGGCCTCAATGTATCATCCAGATATATATATATTTTTTTTTTCTGTTTTGTTCAAGTTTTAGGTGGGATAATATGGTTGCAAATATGTTGAATGCTTTTAGATATCAGTGAAAACCTTTGTTTTGGAAGGGATAACTGTTTAGCATATTCTAATTTTATGAAGCCACTGATATTTGCATGAATGGGCTGTTCTCTTCCAGTTAATGTATTTAGATTTGCTTGTTTTATGAAGTATTTCCTCCCTCTTTCCTTGTTTTGCCTTATAAGAATTATATTAATCAACATCTAACTTGACGTACTTAGATTTGCATTTTCTTTAGTAAGTAATTTTTCCCCGTCTTCCTTTTATGACATGTACTTCTTCAGGTTTATGCTCTTACTCGCGAGAGGGATACACTACGCAGAGAACAGAGTAAAAAAAGTGATGCTGCTGCTCTTTTGAAGGAAAAAGATGAAATTATTACTCAAGTCATGGCTGAAGGTGTGAACATTTTTAGAAGCAGGCTTAAAGGGTAGTTTTAATCCATCAAAGTGTATCTATTCGTGGTTTTCTAGAAATTTTCATGTAGATTGACTGGTTAATAAGGTAGACCAATTCTAAAATAAAATTTCATCATTTTCCATGCAATGACATAATTGAAAGAATTCTGGAATAACAGAGGGCATAGACACTCTATCCACGGCTTGTTTAGAAGCAATAACCCCAGCAGAATGCTATTACAAAAATTCTTTCGCAAAGCTCATAGGTGATTGGACATGGTTTTTAGAATTGAAAAAGTGGTGTAGGGTGCAAGTCCAGGCTTTTGATGCAATCAATATACCTCCTAGTCTTATCCTAATTCAGTGATTAGATGCTGCAGATTTGGTCAGACAGATCAATTCCAGTTTTGCTGTGCTGTCTAGCAAGTAGATCCAGTTAACTTTTGACAGTACTAGCTTATTCCTATTTAGAAAGCTGTAAAATATCCTAAATCTTTGGTGCATGTAGCAGATGTGAAATATTCTTGGATGGCTTAGCCTCTGTGGTTACACCTTTTCCTTATGTTATCCTTGTTCCCAATTATTATCAGCTAAGAAAGAGGGTTTAACCAGACTGGAAAGGAAGAATGAGGTTTGTTGTTACTAGGTTGGTGGATTTGGTTAATTCTTGATCTGGTTTAGTGGGTGTGTGGGACATGGGCATTATAAGGACCGAGAAGAGTATCACTGAGTCAAAGCTTTGTTCAGAACAACATTGTCGATGGTGTTTTTTAAGTTTATCTGTGCAATCATGCCAACGCAACAGTTCACTTTTCTTCAAATAAATCTTTTGTCCTAGACCGGGAGCTGAATGGCTGCTATGCCAATACGGGTTAGTTGGCTGTATTGTGTTGCTTATCACAGGATATGGGTGGGAATCAAGAAATTTTTAATTCTTGTCTTAACTCGCAAATATGGATTAATTCTGTGTTTAGAAGTGCAATGTTTGTAGTTAGCGGAATTCTGATGGCAACTTCTATTAATTCATCCAGGCGAACAACTATCGAAAAAACAAGCTGCTCAAGAATCTCAGATAAGAAAATTAAGGGCACAGGTATGGTTAATTGGTTGTCAGCTCTAGAAGGCTAATCATGTTGCTTACACCATAAACTAAACAATTTGGCATTTCTTCTGAAAGCTAGATTAGAGAGCTTGAAGAAGAGAAGAAAGGACTACTTACAAAATTAGAGGTAATTTGCTTCTCATTATTTGAGGTGTATCAACTAATGGTGGGTGATTTTAATTCTCATTCCACGAGTTTTTTCCAATTTTGACTAGTTTTCAAGGCATTGAAGGTCATAGAGAAACTTACAGAAAGTAATTTATAGTTGAAAGTGTTTATATTTCCTTTTAAGATGTCAGTCCTGTTTTCAAGAAAAAGTCTAGCTGTGCATCATTGTTAATTATATGCTACTGGTGTAATTGTTTTGGTTGTAGGTTTGTGTTTCGTTCGTTTCTCTGTGAAGCCAGATGTGTCCTATGTTGCACCGCAATTTGTTTTTCTCATTATCATAGTGAGGAGGCGAGTTTGATGTGCATGTGTGTCTGCTTGATCTCCTGTTAATTGTTGATTACTGGCAGTTCGGGATATGACTGCTGAAGTTTGTTGTACCTTTTTCCTGTTCATGTTTATTTGACTATTATTTTGTTAATGCTGTGTATTTGACTGTGCCATTTCCAGGTTGAAGAAAACAAAGTAGAGAGTATAAAGAAGGATAAGGCTGCAACTGAGAAACTGCTGCAAGAAACTATAGAGAAACACCAAGTTGAACTTGCCACCCAGAAAGATTATTACACAAGTGCTTTGAATGCTGCAAAAGAAGCTGAAGCATTAGCAGAGGTGCAGGCTAACAATGAAGCCAGAACTGAATTAGAAAGCCACCTAAGGGAGGCTGAGGAACGTGAAGCAATACTAGTTCAGGCACTTGAAGAATTAAGACAAATGCTGAGCAGGAAGGAGCAGCAGGTTTTTGTTTTTATGAGTTTTATTGTCTTTATGGATTCTATTGGACATTAAGGCGTTTGGTTTCATCCAGTTCTGAGAATATAAAGCCCATTATGTTTTAGGCAGTTTTTAGAGAAGATATGCTGCAAAGAGACATTGAGGATCTTCAAAAGCGATATCAAGTTAGTTAATCTAGCTTCTCTTGTCAATATGCTTTCTATTCTCAACATTAGTTTTCATACTGACTTGATGCTGTTATTACCTTTAGGCCAGTGAGCGTCGCTGTGAGGAGTTAATTACTCAAGTACCTGAATCTACCCGGCCTCTTCTGAGGCAAATTGAAGCAATACAGGTTCTTTCTGTATTTTAGAACTATATGGATCTTGTAAATAGTGAGATTATTACATCAAATTCTTTCAATGCTTTCATTTTTGTGACTTGGACTTCTTTCCATGATAATTGCAGGAAACTACTTCCAGGAAGGCGGAGGCCTGGGCTGCAGTTGAGAGGTCCTTGAATTCGCGACTTCAGGTTTTTTGAAAAAGCCTATATTCCGTACCTTCGTGGCATCGTACGTGAGAGACCACTAAAATACATTTTGGCTTTTAATGTAGGAATCAGAGGCCAAAGCTGCTGCAGCAGAAGAAAGGGAACGATCAATTAATGAACGCTTGTCTCAAACTTTATCTCGAATAAATGTTCTGGAAGCTCAGGTTTTTTTTAGTTACTTACAGCTTTTAATAGCGCTTTATTCTCTGGAATTACCTGATATTATATTTGTGTTGTAGATATCATGTCTCAGAGCTGAACAGACACAACTCACAAGGTCCCTTGAAAAGGAAAGACAGAGGGCGGCAGAGAATAGGCAAGAATATCTTGCTTTGAAGGAGGAAGCTCATACGAATGAAGGTCGCGTGAAACAGCTTGAAGAAGAAATTAGAGAGCTGAGGAGGAAACACAAGCAGGAGATACAAGACGCAATGACAAAGCAGGAACTCCTTCAGCAGGTAGCTCACTTTGTTTTCCCTCAATGATATGTAGCATTATTATTGTAAGGTATATTGTACTATCCTTGGTACTTGAAATTTGTGTTATACATTAAAATATTGGTTAGAACGATAGGAAGAATCTTCATGTGACATGCTAACTGCTATAGGGTGAGGTGTTTATACATCCAGCTTGCATCTGTTTTCCTTTTCAATCTAGAGAGAAGAAACTGGTTTCCCTTGTAAGTTTCAGTTTCAGTGAAACTGGTGTCCTTTTCTTCTGCATGGCACTACTGACCTATTGCTCATTCAGCAAAGGCTTCATGGGACCAAGACTTTGGATAAGATTCTTGTCAACCTGTCTTTCTTAAAGTTTATTTACTATTTGACAATTACAAAACAATAGAACAGTGTATGATGCTATGAGCTTTTCTGATATTTTTACCGACTTGAGGATTGAATATAGGTTTCATTCTGCATTGCATACAATTTTTACTCCTACACACCTGATTAGAATTTTACTGATTGATAGGAGTTGGAGAGGGAGAAAGCAGCTCGTTTGGATCAGGAAAGGGCTGCCCGTCTTCAATCTTCTGTTCTATCTGATTCAAAGTCCAAAAACAAAGCAAAAGCCTGCACTAGAAAATGGTATTTATAGTTCTTGCCAAGTATACAGAATTTCTGCTTTCGGCCCCTTAATATTCTGAACAAATATTGAGACATGTTTGTCAGGGAATTCGACTCGCAAGCTATCAAGTGCTAGCAGCTTGAGCAGCATGGAGGAAAGTTATTTCCTACAAGCATCTTTAGACTCATCAGACAATTTGTCTGACCGTAGAAATGTTGAAGACGGATCCTTGAGTTCATATTATACAAAAAGCATGACACCGGGTGCTTTTGAATCTGCGTTGCGCCAAAAGGAAGGGGAGCTTGCCTCATACATGTCTCGATTGGTATGAATATTTCCAGAATTAATAGAATTATTTTATTTATTTGAGGGTGTTTGGGTTGTATGCATTGCTGGGAATGTTTATGACCATAAATACAGTATCCCTCCTTGAACCTGGTCATCAATTTTTCCCTCCCTTCATGATTGTGTGTTTTTTGGGTGGAGGGTTGAGCAGGGTTTTTTATCAAGTATTTGACCGTCTGTTTTATAGGCATCTATGGAATCAATTCGTGATTCCCTTGCTGAGGAGTTGGTTAAAATGACAGCCCAGGTAAGTCATGTATTTGACGTGCTACTTTCTTTTTCTGATTTCGCCCCTCTGTTTCTATAATACCCTTGTCTTGTTTTTTAAAACATTAATTATGTTTGGAGCAGTGTGAAAAGTTACGTGCTGAAGCTGTCTTGTTGCCTGGTTTAAGAGCGGAGCTAGAGGCACTACGGGGAAGACATTCATCAGCCCTTGAATTGATGGGCGAACGTGATGAGGAGGTAGATAATGTTCTGTTCTTTTTTTGCATTTGAATATAAATTAAATAGCAACAGAAAATCCTTTTGATACTTTATCATGAGTTAACTTTCTAGAATTGGAAGCACTCATATTTTGCTTTTGTTTTGTACGATTTGAGCAGTGTACAAATTTAAGGTATAAAAATGGGATGTGATAAATTGAAAAACTGTGATTTTTGTGGACTTGATGCGTTGTCATCCTAATTATCACAAACTATTTTCCCCCTACTGAATGACTGAGACACCTTAATTGTCACATAATTCCAAGAATAGCAGAGGTACGTTTGGACACTGAGGTTGTTCTATTATGACATCCTGTAATTTGATGACCAAATGGGGGGAAAAGCAAACTACACAATCTTTTTTCTTCAGGAGCCTTATAGTTCAAAAACTACCTTGTGGCTGGTGCCTGAGATATGGTTGGAGTGATGAATTAATGAAAGCAACTTTAGGAGGGAAAAGTAAAAAAGATGAATGGTACTTAAATCATGTAATTTGATGGAGTATTTTTTATTTATCTCTTCATTGATATAGATATGAATTCTTCTAATTAGAAACTTGAGCATTCCTTCATCAGCAGTTTAAAGATGATTTCATGACAGGTGTCTGCTTGAGTTGTTCTGTTTTCATATGTTGGGGACAGAAAACAGAGTATTTTGTATTAGTTACATTCTAACTTGTATAACCAATGGTCTTGTGTAGCTGGAAGAACTCCGTGCTGATATTACTGACTTGAAGGAGATGTATAGGGAACAAGTAAACTTGCTTGTAAATAAGGTATCGTGAAGTGTTAATAAACTGTAACTGTCAATCTTACCCTAAATCTAGCTGTAGTCATGTCTACCTTCCGTATGCTTTGTGTGCAGATCCAGGTAATGAGTTCAACCATGGTTGCTGTTTGATAGGAGATTTTATACCATGGCAATGTCTGTTTGTAGTGATATCATTGATGCAACAGTATATTTCATATACAAAGTTATCAGAAAAGATTTTGTTTCCTTCACGTCTGGACTGAGATGTGTTCAAGAACATAACATGCCCTTTTGCAGCTTTATTCAATTTGTCATTTGTGGCGTAATGTTCTATAGCGTAAAATTTAGTCTTGCTGTTGGATTTCAGCCTCAGAGCATTTCATTAATTCTTCATATAAAGGATTAGTTGTAAGTTTATGGCTGAGCTCGAGTGCCTTGATTTCTTTATGCCTGGGCTCTGGTCTCTCTCTCTCTCTCTCTCTCTCTCTCTCTCTCTCTCTCTCTCTCTCACATGTAATTATTCCTTTCAAAAAGCAATTCGGCCGGCACAGAGACCCCTAAGGCTGAAGCGCAGATAAGGGCCCAAGTGTGTTAATGCGTCCATCCCAAGCATCAGGTGGGCCACGTGGGCGAATAGGTTTTTTGGGCCGTACGAACAAAGATAAGCTACGTCTGAATAATGTGGGCTGATGTTCGCTCGCCAAAAGAATAGGTTCTTAATTTCAAGAAAAACAAAAGAGCGGACCACACTTCCACTGCCCAATCGACTATAATGAAAACAGTGGCCTGAACGGTGGACAGAAACGGAGAATTTCATGGTAATTTGCACGTACAGACGTTTATAAAGGCGACAAATATGGTAAAAACCTTTACCAGTTGTAAAAGTGAGACAAGATTGGGAAGGACCAGTTTATTCATCTGTTAGGGAATTTAAATCTGAACCGCGAAGAGAATCAAATAAAGCTGCATTGAAAAAAGAAGAAGGAAAAAACAGAAAAAGATATTTATTACGTGTCTACTCTCAAGCACCAGAGTGTTAAACTGTATCTTGTTTTCATTTCTTTTCACTTGTAAAACATAATTACATATTTGATGATCACCACGACTCCTTTGTTTGTTTTTGTAAAATCCCTACAAATTTGTACCAAAAGTTTTTTTTTTTTTTTTTTTTGAGGAAAATTTGTACCAAAAGTTTATCTCCTCATCACATCCCGTCATAATCCATCTAAACACGAGTGATTATCCTTTTTTTTTTTATGCTTTAATAAGATAGTGAATAATATGAATAAATGAAATTGATAGATGAAACAGCATAACAACATGAGGATGTGAGGCCACTATTCACTAGTGATAAACCCTAAAACAATGAGATAAAGAGCAATATCCTGGTTGCGTATATCTTAATAACATCAACAATCACTCCTTTAATTGTTTGCAAACCCAAAAAAAAAAAAAAAAACAAAAGGGAAAACACAATAATTAATTTTGTTTAAATTTGTCTATTTTATACGTAAGCCGCGGAAGTTTACAGCGCAGCAGATTGGAACACGTGTAGAAAAACAATATGAGGAGCAGAACACTGTCCTCTATTTTGGGAACAGAATGAAAAAAAATGCAATTCTGCAACATCAGAGGCACAGGTGTTAAATTCTGGATGCTCCCCTTTTTTTTAAACCCCTTATTTTAATAATTATTAATTTCCGAGTCACTAATTTGTTTCCTCCCGAAAACACCACCACCTGACCGCCACTCCTCTCAGATAAGTTGTAACAGCTTTGCAGTTTCAGCACACTCCTCCCTACAATTTCCATCTCTTCAGTGACCGGCGGCCAAATCCGGCTGCGCCGTACACGTCAACCGTCCGTTCTCTCAGCCATTCTCATTTCTTAATTTATTTTTTTTCTCTAGATTTTTTTTTTCCTTCACTTAGACTCTAAGGCGATCAGATAGTGACTCCTCCACTCAAATTCGCCGCAATTGACGCATGTTAGTCATGCTTTCACATCTCTACTCAACTGTAGAGCTACGTCTCCACCTGCATTGCCCTACTTGAAGCCGAATACAGCTACCAGAGGTCCACCTCTCTCTCTCTCTCGTACGCATTTCTCTGTATATGCATCTATGTTTCTCGGTGACTACGGTTACAGATTGCAATATATACACACACAATATTTACAGCTTCATTCATTTCTCGCGGTAGAGTAGGAACTTTTAATTCTCTTCTGTACTTGAGCTGTATGAACGTATGTATGCGTATTTTAAAGATGAAAGTTTTTGTGTATGCATTTTAATTTTGACAAGTAGCGGCGGTTCTTATATTAGAATTTCCTAATTTTATAACTGTACATCTGGTGTAAGATTTCTCCATATAGATGTGGATATTGTAGAGTGAAAATAAGAGTCTGATGAGTTTGTTAATGCTGTGCTGTGCATTGATATCAAGTTGTAAGTTAAGTCGAAAGCTTTAAAAATTGATGTATCAAATTGGATTTTCAGTTTTGTAAAATTGGAAGGAAAAATCCAATAGATTTACAGGAGGAGAATCAACGGTTGAGAAAATGGATTTTTTTTGGTTAAATTTTTCTAGTTATCATCTCTTTTTTTGTTAGATCTGGAAGTTTAGCATTTATTCCATTAAAAAATCTCTCTCTCTCTCTCTCTCTCTCTCTCTCTCTCTCTCTCTCTCTCTCTCTCTCTCTCTCTTTCCCCCCCTCTCCCTCTATCTTTATTTATGTTTCTTTTGTGGTGAATTTAAGATATTTGTTTTAGGTTTCAATGGTATTCTAAAGGTCATCTCTTTGATTGAAGATAAATGGATTCCAAGTGTTAACAAATAATTGACTCGTTTCAGTTTGGCATGGCAGAGTTGATTAGCTTGTATAATTGAGTTAATAATGCGGGAGCGCCACGGCGACTTGTACTCCACGTACAAGCATGTATCATCAAAAGAGCATGTAAATGGCTATGCCAGAGAAGACGGTCTTGGTACATTACTTTGCAGCTTAGCAATGACTCTACAACTTGTAATGGTCTTAAAGTTTATGTAATGTTAAATTCAGAATGATAGAAATGCATTTCAGACTTTGCTCCTACTCAATTTTATCCCTTCCTGAAGCCTGCAGTTGACAGCCAGCTTCTGTACCTGTCTTGTAATTTTTCAACTGTGAGAAAGCTTGTATTGGAATATTCTAGTGTTAGTTTAGAGTCTATGATGCATTCAGTTACAATAAGATATATATTGGAGGAGGTGTGTGGAGTGATTACTATAGAATGGTATCAAAGTAAAAGATAAGGATTTTGAGAAATCAAAGATTACTAGAAAATTTGACATGCTTTCATTGATAGATTTAAAGTGTAATCATGCCCACATTAGTCCTCCAAGTCCTCTGTTCTCTTTCTGTCCATCAATGCCATTTTAATTAACATTCAATGTATGAATGCATATCGCTTCTCACTGTTGACTGATTGTTATCTTGTGGAACTTAGGTCAATCACTGAGTGGTTCCTTGAAGGAAATTGGAGACTCCTCATGGAAACGTTCGTTGCCTCATGTACTGGTTGCAACTCTCGCATCATTCTTATTTGGCTATCACCTTGGGTATATCCCTGATCTGTGATGCTTTCTATTAGCGTAAATTAATGCAACCACTTTTTAAAACTATTCTATATATCCTTTTGGTTTTGTTTTTGTTTAGGGTAGTTAATGACACATTAGAAAGCATTTCTTTTGACCTTGGCTTCAATGGGAGTACCTTGGCTGAAGGTATTTTCTCTAGTTGGTCTTAAATATTATTGTGGTTTTGATAATTCTGTCATTCTTGAATCTTCATCTCATGTGGTTTGCTATTTTTTATTGAAGGGTTGGTGGTTAGTACGTGTTTAGGAGGTGCTTTCATTGGTTCAATATTTAGTGGCTGGACAGCAGATGGAGTTGGGCGTCGCAGGGCATTACAATTGTGTGCTTTACCAATGATAATTGGGGCATCCATGAGGTCAACACACTTCTTGTCTCTTTTTTCCTTGATCGTTTGGAAAGTAACCAAAATTGACGAATGACTTCTACAAAATCCAGTTTTCGGTACTTAATAATGTTAAGGGATGTACTGGTGCAATGAGTAGTCTAACTTAATTCTGTTGGCAAAACAGTTCATATATCTTCTTATTTTCAATTTTACTCTTAAGTTAGCTGGCTGTTTTGTAGTGTTTTTTGGCTGTCTTATTTCCAGTCAAAGGATAACCATATATATGATGATTAAGTTGTTGTTAACCCATTTTCAGTTTCCATCTGTTTTTATTTAGTCATAGCTAGCATCCAGCAGAACGACAATCAAATACTAGCTGCACATCTTCCACAATTCAAAGGTATCTGGAAGTGATGTAATTTGAAGATAATATTATATAATGAGGTTATTTACCCTCGAAAAGAAGCCAAAAAAAAAAAAAAAAGAAGTCTTACAGAAAGGTTGGATGCAACATTTGGTATTACACGATACAGCTCCTTAGTCACTTTTTTTTTTCTTTCTTTTTTCCCCTTTACTGCTCTTTTGTTTGGTAATGCTGTTTGAGGTGTATTCTTAGTGACAGATATGTTTTTAATTCTTTTGCATACCATCTGCTAGTTCCCGTGCAAAACTCTAACTGGCTGAATATGATGGCACATATAAATCTTGTCATTCACTTTTTGTGATGGGTATATTCCAGAGATTTCCAGTATTGAATTGTTAATAATTCTTAGCTTCAACTTGACTGTGGCTTACTAAATAACAATACGATGCAATTAAACTAGTAGGCACCACTAATTCAAGCCATGAAAGGAGTTGACAATCTGATAATTCTGGTTTTCATGATGAGTTGTATGATTATATAAAGTGTTGATTGAACCTGATGGATGTTCTAAAATCTTGCAGTGCAACCACAACTGCTCTTGGAGGAATGCTTCTAGGGAGGTTAGTTGTTGGAATCGGGATGGGTCTTGGTCCTGCAGTAGCAGCGCTTTATGTGGCAGAGGTATAATATAAGATGGTTTTGTAGTACCAAGGGAAGCTTTGACATACACTAGTTCTATTATTATGCTTATGGTTGAGATATCTGGGCAGGTTTCGCCAGCATTCATAAGAGGCACTTATGGGAGTTTCACTCAAATGGCAACGTGTCTCGGACTTCTGGCCTCTTTCTTCATTGGCAGTCCAGCCAAGGTTGTCTTGGGTTGGTAAGATGGATCACGTGAAACATCTTTTTCCGTTGTTGGATCATCTGCCTTTTCTGTTTTATGTATTTTAAAGGGTTTATACCATATCTATCTTAAAGTTGCAGCAAGGGAAATAGAAGTCATAGGCTTGGTTTGTATCATAACAAATCAACAGCAAATTAAGAAAAACTAATATTATGAATCAAAACTCTTATCCTTTTAGCCTGAACATATTATGCAGTAATTATACTGAATGTACCAGCTATTGCTTCCAGCAAAAATATTTTACACTTCCATTTGTCTATGCCAAAATTATGTCTATGTTCCCTAATAGAAGGTTCTAATCATGAAACATTACTTCTTTCTCATATTGTAAACAATAAAAAAGATAGCGAGCTACATGTTTCTACTATCTCTAATTGAAACAAAAGCCCACTAAGTAACTCTTTTTTCTTGTTAAATTGTAATATTTTTCCGGTCTGTCTTAATTTTCTGAACAGGTGGCGAGTCTGCTTTTGGGTCTCTGCTATCCCTGCTGCATTACTTGCTATTGCGATGGAATTCTGTTCAGAGAGTCCTCATTGGCTATTTAAGGTGCTCTGCTCTTATGTGTAATTCCATTGCAAGTTTTTAGTTCCTTAGGGATGTTTGTGAATTTACAGTAATGTTCATTCTGGTATTCTATCAATCTAATTTAGTGCAATACTATATAGGTTGCTTTTTGAATCAACAGGATTTTTCTCTAAACCAGGCGAATTTTTCTATCCTTGGATTTTTATCATCACTTGTGTAATCAAACATGCAATGCAAATAATCATGATCAAATTCAACATGTAGAGTACCAATTGCTTTGGCTGATCATGCTCTGGTTCTTTACTATTGAATCTCATAAAAGAAATAAAACTTGGTTTGTTAGTTTATAGTAGATACAGCATTCAGTAGTATTGACTGGTATGTATAGTTGGGTTTCCACTGTGGTGATCTATTTCCTGGAGACTCTTTCCGTTGAATTTTCAGTTGTTGGTAAATTGCTTTTACCCAGATTGCTTTCCATGTTAACAATACGGTTGAAATGCTACAGCCTTGAAAGTTCTAGATTCATTTGTTGAACTTGTTTTTATTCTGGCCTTATTTGTTATAGCCATGAAATCATCTTCATACAAAATCATAACCAACTCAGCAGTTTAATGGTTCTTTAAGACACCACTATTCTATGAATACGGCTGGCTCTCTAAGTAATCTGGTTTCCAAACATGGTTCTGTCCTTCAATATTTCTGATTTCCTTCCTGAGTGTAGACATGATTTCAGCAAGTCTCTTATTCCTGCTTATTGATGATTCATCTCATGCTCAATTTTGTTTCTAGAAATTTGAAACACATGCAGCAATTTCCATAGATCAGTCCAAAGACCAAATTACGCGCTTAGTTATTTTTGTTATAGTACTAGTACTGCCTTCACTGCTACATTTTATTCCATCTTTGTTCTATTACGCTTATACCTGCATTTGCCTCAGAAAGGAAGAATAGCTGAAACTGAAGAAGCTATTGAGAGGCTTTTTGGAGCATCACATGTTAAATATGCAATGGCAGAATTGACAAAGTCAGACAGGGGGGACGAGGTTGATACTGTTAAGTTTTCAGATTTATTTTATGGTCACCATGGTAGAGGTACAAATATTTTTCTGTTTGTGGTTTAAAATTCTGCTCTTCATTGGAAACAAACTTGCAGTTATAGTAATTACACTACCACTTACTATTTTGGGCAGTGGTTTTGATTGGTTCCACCCTATTTGCATTGCAACAACTGTCTGGCATAAATGCTGTATTCTACTTCTCTTCAACTATCTTCAAAAGTGCTGGTGTTCCTTCAGATATTGCAAACGTATGTGTGGGAATTGTAAATTTATCAGGTACAAGAGTCTTGTGCATTTAACTCTTCTAGTAGTTTATTATTAACTTATTTGAACTTTTTAAACTATTTGATATTTCAGGCTCAATAATTGCGATGATTTTGATGGATAAGCTTGGAAGGAAGGTGCTTCTAATATGGAGTTTCTCAGGCATGGCAAGTATAATATTCTTTGCTTAGAACCTTCATTAGTTAGAAGTCCTACCTCTATATTGTTACCAAAAGTCGTAAACCTAGGACATTGTGAGATAGCCTTGCTTAGCATGTGATTTAGATGACTACTTTAATGTCTTGGACTCTGAAAGTGCTTGATTCATCAGGCATTGTCTATGGGATTTCAAGTTGTTGGAGCAAGTTCAATTTTATCAGGCTCTGAAGTGCTTTACCTATCAGTTGGTGGCATGCTTCTGTGAGTTGTTTGCTGAATACCCTAGCTTTGAAAAAAGAACATCTATCTAAATGCTTGATTGGTAGTTGTAGTGAACCTATCATTGGAAAATGGGCAATCTTCTAGCCTCCTTGGAAACTCCATCTTGTAATACATATGCATGACAAATGAAACAAAAACCAACCCATTGGTAATTCAACACACAATCTGGGACAGCATGATCATTGACTGGGGGAAAGATTAGGAGGTAGACTATTATATGTCACAGTTTAGTTTCTTTTTCTGAGACAGGAGTACTTATTACGTCAAATTTCGAGACTTACAATTTCTCTTGCCAGAAAATTCATTTATACCATTGGCTTCGATCAGTGTAATAAAGAGAACTAGTGATTTTGTAGATGCATCAATTCAAGCATTAAGTTTGTAAACAGTTATTATCCTGTTCTACTATGAATCATTGTAATAATTTGAGAGAATGTGAGCAAATGGCTAACTGATTTTATAACCATGTTATAAAACATAGCATTTCAAGTGCTGGTGACATGATGTTTTTCTGATTGCAAAGTTTTGTTCAGGTTTGTGTTGACATTTGCTTTGGGTGCTGGCCCTATCCCCAGTCTGCTCCTGTCAGAGATATTCCCTGGCCGAATTAGAGCAAAGGCCATGGCTGTCTGTATGGCCGTGCATTGGGTATTGACATACTGCCCTGTTTTTCTCTGATGGTTGTTCTTGCTTTAAAAGTTGTCAAGATAGCTTTTTACTTAGGATGTTGTGTGAATTTTCTTACAGTTGGGGGATTCCCAGAATAATTTGAAATTATTATTATGTATGGTGTTTGACTGATAGAAAAATATTAGACTTTAACCAATGTGCACTAACTTTTGCATCCTGACAACTGGAAAAAAGATTTTTCTGTTTAGTGCACTGGTGAGCTTTGTATTTCTGATAAGCCATTGGAATTTTATTATTTGAATTAAAGAAAATCTTTTGTAGAGGATTAATGAATATTTGGAGTTGTGCTTTATGCAACGTAACTGCATAAAATGCGGCAACATATTCTTTTAACTTCAATTGATTTTCTTCCTATGTCTACATAATTCTCTTCTTGTTGTTTTTTTTGTCTATATTATTGTCGAGTTAGTGTTTAACTTGCAGATCACTATTGGCATTTGCTGTGAATGGGCCTTCATTTTACATCTTGATGGTGTAATTTGTTATTTACTGTTGCGATCAGGTGATAAACTTTTTTGTCGGCCTATTGTTTCTGCGGTTACTGGAGCAATTTGGGCCACAATATCTCTACACAGCCTTCAGCACCTTCTGCCTTGTGGCGGTAGTCTTTGTAAGGAGGAATATTGTCGAAACAAAAGGGAAGACACTCCAAGAAATTGAGATTGCATTTCTTCCAGCTGATTAGTAATGTTTTTTATCTATGAAGGTACTTGCTACTCGTATGTGATATGATATCTACATTTTGAGCAGAAATGATTTACCTTGCTTTCCGCGCTTTTCTTATTGTAGTTGCAAGAGAGATTTTAGTTAGTACTGATGAAATATAAGACAGAAAAAATTCTAGCAAATATCTTATTTTGATTTCACTGTACTCTTCATATGCAGAGGTCCTCAGGTAGAGCATAGTCAGGACAGAGAACATTGAGCTGCCATTATACGCGTGTCAAATTCAGGCGTGATCATGAGGACTCTGCACTGCTGTCTCCGATGGTGGCCTCGTACAATCAGTGGGCAGATTCTTCTTCCAAAGCCTGAGCGCTCCTGCAATTTTCAGTTAGCTATTATTGTACAGTTAGCATAACGTTGCAATTCTATTCGATGCTTCAATTTGTCGAGAAATGATTTTTTCATCTAAAGCCATTGTTCTGCACGGGAAATAAATTTGATGCCAATAATGGATAAATCAATAAAATGCGTATAATCCATTGAGTTTTGACTAACACTTGCTTTTGTCATTGAGGATGCTAACAGCAACAACTTGGAAGAATGATCTAATTTTGCTCAAGACAGGAATACCTACTACGAACTTAACTTCTGCAAAACGGGAATCTAGTTTTCACATTGCTTAGTTTCTGGACTAACTTTCGAATGCATTTGGACGATCAAATTGACTGATAGGTTGCTCATTTTCTTATTATTTAATGGTACAATTTGGATCGTCAATTGTACCCTACAATGTGACTCGAGGAAGCACAGATCGAATTTGAAACCATTTTGTCACAAAATTTTTCAGTTGTAAGTAGTAAATAAGTTGAAATATCTTGCGTACGTTTGTTTCCTGCAAGTTGTTCCCTTACATTTCCAATAACGATAATGGCTAAGACTAAAAAAAGTGCGGGCAGTGTTTTTACTCGAACTAATGAAACCTCCTACGTCACCCTAAGCCATCCTTGCTAATTATCCATTACCCGGCCCGGCCCGGCCTGGCCCAGCCCAAAGCCTTCTTTTTAGTGATCCACTGATCTTGACACTCGGAGAAAAGCCCGCTCATTTCTTATGTTCTTTACGTTTATTCAACTCCTTTAGTCCCTAGGAACAGTCGTGATTGAAACAAAATAAGAAATAGAAAAAAAAAAAAAAAAAAACTCCTTTAGTCCCTTCTCAATTTCTCAGTTCTCACCAAACACATCTGCCATTCAATCACACCTCTAAACCAGAAATTAACCTTGGCAATCTACCTCTCAATCACGTCAGTTATACATGTGAACCTGAACCTGAACCTGAACCTGAGGCGCGTATTAATAATCAGTGACCAGAGTATTGTGGGGTCGCCATAAATGAATTGAGTAAACAATGCAGTTACTAAAACTCCCACCAAAAATTATGAGCTCATTTATGCCTAAGCCAGCCATTTTCAACCAGCAGCTTCACCCACTCATCACTCTCGCACCTCTTCACAAAAATTTATCTTTTTCTTTCAAATCCAGAAATTTATCATCTCTGCCTATTCTTCAACCTTATTGTGAAAATCCCAGGAATCCACTTCTTACCAAGTTCGCTTTTTTTCCTCTGTAAGTCCTTTTCTTCTTCAAAGGTCGGAATCATTCATTTCAATTTTTGATCGTTAATGTTTTCTGCTATTTCTTTGGACTCTGTACTAACTAGTACATATGATCTTTATATCGTATATAATCTGTTTGTAAATATGGATGAAAGGGGTAATTGTGCCCTGCTTTCCGTTCCAAGGCGGTATTCATATTTTTGTAAAAGGGATGAATTTGCTAATCAAAATTTGAATTTTTTTCCTGATAATTAAGAGAAAGTTAAGATTTTTTCCGTTAACTTCCAGCAGTGGTCGCTGTGAAACTGCAGTATTTATCTTTTCTGTACAATCTTCTGCTATTGGTTGTGTGCTTGAGTGCTTCAGTAGTTTAATTTCTGAGACAAAGCGGGAGGAGGATAATTGTGTGATGTACTATTTTGTGATCATAGTTTTGCTTTTTTAATTTTATAATGCAGCATCAAGGAGTAGTTTACTGATGGAGCTAGTCAAAGCAGTTGCGAATAAGGATCGCAAACTGGGCAGTGTATTGCCATAAGATCTGAACAGAAAAGCTATAATTACCTTCAACTCATGTCGTCTGCTTGGAGGATATCAAGTCTGTTATGCAATGGTGATTTGAAGACTGTGAGTTGGGAAACTTGATTCATCATATGCCTTTCAGTTATTGTGTAGTTCTGGTAACTATTATATCCAGCATTGTGATTTTTCTTGATTAAAGTTTTGTTAAATGGAACAGAAAATGTTTAACTTGTTTTGCACTTGAAATTGTCAAAATAATGCTACTACTTTTCATATTTGAATGTCAGTTTATTGACATGGATTTCAATTGAATCTCTATTTGTTCTCCCCTATTTTCTTCTGCTAGTTTGGCTTTCATAAGCTTGTCTTCTTTAAATATAATTTTACTTCATTAAATATTCACTTCATTTGTAGCTTTGTAAGTCTCATATCTGATGGTGGTGTTGAACAAACGCTCTCTCATAGGTTGATGATCTGAAAGGAAATAAGCATCTTGGTGGAACTAGGATTGGTATCGTAGCTAAACCTTGTGCCGGAGTTTGTTGCTGGCATACTGGGAACCTGGCTAAGTGGAGGAGTTGCCGTTCCTCTTGCACTTAGCTATCCAGAAGCTGAGCTACTGCATGTTATGAATGATTCAGTTAGTTTTCCTCAATTTTCTGCTTTCTTGTCCCTTCTTTCCTAGTTGATTTTTAACTTTTTGCGACTTCTTTCATTTCAACCTTTGGATGTTCTGCATAAAAGCAAGGCATACTTTATTTTCTTTCACATCATTGTCAGGATTTATTACTAAGTGTCAAATGTTCCATTTACACTGATAAATACACTAGCGTAAGTTTTAGATTTTGCTCCTCTACTTCACTAGAAGTTGGGGTGTATGTGGTAATTCTTTAATCCTCGTGATTGTAGTTCTTTCTTTAATTCTACTGAAGATTGCATGCCTGTATTGTAGCGTAGCATGTCTAAGTACTTTTTCATGGATAAAAACATTTCCATCAAATAAGTCCAAGCTGGGATACCCTTTTTATCATATCAATCTACATAAATTTGTGAATCTCCTAAAATTCAAGAAACATAGAGTGCATAAAATGTTGGTAGGGCAATCCTTCTATCCAATTATTCAGGAAATTTCGTGTGATTCTGATGCTTAGGACATCTCCATGATTTTGAGCACTGAAGATCATCAGGAACTCTTGAAAAACGTTGCAGCTAAAACTGCTGCTCAGTTTTCTCTGCTTCCTTCTGTTCCCAGCACATCACCATCAGCTGTGCTTGATCAGATGGGTAATGGACCGATAGATGTTAATGGACATTTACAGGGACCAGAAAACTTTTATAAGATAGAAGGTATTTCCTTCTGATTTTGAATAATTTTGTTTCTGATGCATACCAGAGTTTAAATACTCAACCACAGTATTTTCTTTGCTTACCTTTGTGTCTCAATGTAGATGAAGATCCGGCATTGATTCTGTACACTAGTGGGACAACGGGAAAACCAAAAGGAGTTGTTCACACACACAAAAGCATATTGGCTCAGGTATTTATAGTACTTATTTTCTGTATTACTTGATCTAGAATGAATAAAAAACATAAAAATGTGATATTTACAGCAGAATAAGATGTTGAATATGCCAAATTTTAAAACAACAGTAAGCGATTGCTATCTCAGAAGCTCTCCTTGCATGTATAGAGCAGAGCAATATCTTGTACCTTTTACTTGCGTAAAGTGTAAAATTCTTGCTGTCAACTCTCAGTTTCATAAGTGTACTAAAACAAGTTAGTGTCAAGCGACCTCTTTCCCTTACATTTCACTTTTGTTTCCCCTTAAAGATAACCATTATCATTGTTCATTTAATTTCAGGTTCAAATCCTGGCAAATGCATGGGAGTACTCACCAAATGATCAGTTTTTGCACTGTTTACCGCTACATCATATCCTCATAATACAATTTAGATTCTTCTTAAAAATGTATTGCCAGTGACTATTGTAAACTCTTTCTTTTTCCATCT
>CM045566.1:1615387-1662538 GCA_024721245.1 Mitragyna speciosa | reverse complement strand
TTTTTTATCAAGTATTTGACCGTCTGTTTTATAGGCATCTATGGAATCAATTCGTGATTCCCTTGCTGAGGAGTTGGTTAAAATGACAGCCCAGGTAAGTCATGTATTTGACGTGCTACTTTCTTTTTCTGATTTCGCCCCTCTGTTTCTATAATACCCTTGTCTTGTTTTTTAAAACATTAATTATGTTTGGAGCAGTGTGAAAAGTTACGTGCTGAAGCTGTCTTGTTGCCTGGTTTAAGAGCGGAGCTAGAGGCACTACGGGGAAGACATTCATCAGCCCTTGAATTGATGGGCGAACGTGATGAGGAGGTAGATAATGTTCTGTTCTTTTTTTGCATTTGAATATAAATTAAATAGCAACAGAAAATCCTTTTGATACTTTATCATGAGTTAACTTTCTAGAATTGGAAGCACTCATATTTTGCTTTTGTTTTGTACGATTTGAGCAGTGTACAAATTTAAGGTATAAAAATGGGATGTGATAAATTGAAAAAACTGTGATTTTTGTGGACTTGATGCGTTGTCATCCTAATTATCACAAACTATTTTCCCCCTACTGAATGACTGAGACACCTTAATTGTCACATAATTCCAAGAATAGCAGAGGTACGTTTGGACACTGAGGTTGTTCTATTATGACATCCTGTAATTTGATGACCAAATGGGGGGAAAAGCAAACTACACAATCTTTTTTCTTCAGGAGCCTTATAGTTCAAAAACTACCTTGTGGCTGGTGCCTGAGATATGGTTGGAGTGATGAATTAATGAAAGCAACTTTAGGAGGGAAAAGTAAAAAAGATGAATGGTACTTAAATCATGTAATTTGATGGAGTATTTTTTATTTATCTCTTCATTGATATAGATATGAATTCTTCTAATTAGAAACTTGAGCATTCCTTCATCAGCAGTTTAAAGATGATTTCATGACAGGTGTCTGCTTGAGTTGTTCTGTTTTCATATGTTGGGGACAGAAAACAGAGTATTTTGTATTAGTTACATTCTAACTTGTATAACCAATGGTCTTGTGTAGCTGGAAGAACTCCGTGCTGATATTACTGACTTGAAGGAGATGTATAGGGAACAAGTAAACTTGCTTGTAAATAAGGTATCGTGAAGTGTTAATAAACTGTAACTGTCAATCTTACCCTAAATCTAGCTGTAGTCATGTCTACCTTCCGTATGCTTTGTGTGCAGATCCAGGTAATGAGTTCAACCATGGTTGCTGTTTGATAGGAGATTTTATACCATGGCAATGTCTGTTTGTAGTGATATCATTGATGCAACAGTATATTTCATATACAAAGTTATCAGAAAAGATTTTGTTTCCTTCACGTCTGGACTGAGATGTGTTCAAGAACATAACATGCCCTTTTGCAGCTTTATTCAATTTGTCATTTGTGGCGTAATGTTCTATAGCGTAAAATTTAGTCTTGCTGTTGGATTTCAGCCTCAGAGCATTTCATTAATTCTTCATATAAAGGATTAGTTGTAAGTTTATGGCTGAGCTCGAGTGCCTTGATTTCTTTATGCCTGGGCTCTGGTCTCTCTCTCTCTCTCTCTCTCTCTCTCTCTCTCTCTCTCTCTCTCACATGTAATTATTCCTTTCAAAAAGCAATTCGGCCGGCACAGAGACCCCTAAGGCTGAAGCGCAGATAAGGGCCCAAGTGTGTTAATACGTCCATCCCAAGCATCAGGTGGGCCACGTGGGCGAATAGGTTTTTGGGCCGTGCGAACAAAGATGAGCTACTTCTGAATAATGTGGGCTGATGTTTGCTCGCCAAAGAATAGGTTCTTAATTTCATGAAAAAACAAAAGAGCGGACCACACTTCCACTGCCCAATCGACTATAATGAAAACACTGGCCTGAACGGTGACAGAAACGGAGAATTTCATGGTAATTTGCACGTACAGACGTTTATAAAGGCGACAAATATGGTAAAAACCTTTACCAGTTGTAAAAGTGAGACAAGATTGGGAAGGACCAGTTTATTCATCTGTTAGGGAATTTAAATCTGAACCGCGAAGAGAATCAAATAAAGCTGCATTGTAAAAAAAGAAGGAAAAAACAGAAAAAGATATTTATTACGTGTCTACTCTCAAGCACCAGAGTGTTAAACTGTATCTTGTTTTCATTTCTTTTCACTTGTAAAACATAATTACATATTTGATGATCACCCACGACTCCTTTGTTTGTTTTTGTAAAATCCCTACAAATTTGTACCAAAAGTTTTTTTTTTTTTTTTTTTGAGGAAAATTTGTACCAAAAGTTTATCTCCTCATCACATCCCGTCATAATCCATCTAAACACGAGTGATTATCCTTTTTTTTTTTTATGCTTTAATAAGATAGTGAATAATATGAATAAATGAAATTGATAGATGAAACAGCATAACAACATGAGGATGTGAGGCCACTATTCACTAGTGATAAACCCTAAAACAATGAGATAAAGAGCAATATCCTGGTTGCGTATATCTTAATAACATCAACAATCACTCCTTTAATTGTTTGCAAACCCAAAAAAAAAAAAAAAAACAAAAGGGAAAACACAATAATTAATTTTGTTTAAATTTGTCTATTTTATACGTACGCCGCGGAAGTTTACAGCGCAGCAGATTGGAACACGTGTAGAAAAACAATATGAGGAGGGGTGAGTATTGCGTGCACCACGCACGTCACGTGGCGTGCCACGTGGTGCACTAGAACCAATCACATATCGCCAAATAATACAAGGTATGACCCCTCCATTACCACATGGCGATAAATTATTGGTTCTAGTACACCACGTGGCAATGCACGTGGTGTATTGTATACTTTTCCATATGAGGAGCAGAACACTGTCCTCTATTTTGGGAACAGAATGAAAAAAAATGCAATTCTGCAACATCAGAGGCACAGGTGTTTAAATTCTGGATGCTCCCCTTTTTTTTTAAACCCCTTATTTTAATAATTATTAATTTCCGAGTCACTAATTTGTTTCCTCCCGAAAACACCACCACCTGACCGCCACTCCTCTCAGTTAAGTTGTAACAGCTTTGCAGTTTCAGCACACTCCTCCCTACAATTTCCATCTCTTCAGTGACCGGCGGCCAAATCCGGCTGCGCCGTACACGTCAACCGTCCGTTCTCTCAGCCATTCTCATTTCTTAATTTATTTTTTTTCTCTAGATTTTTTTTTTCCTTCACTTAGACTCTAAGGCGATCAGATAGTGACTCCTCCACTCAAATTCGCCGCAATTGACGCATGTTAGTCATGCTTTCACATCTCTAACTGTAGAGCTACGTCTCCACCTGCATTGCCCTACTTGAAGCCGAATACAGCTACCAGAGGTCCACCTCTCTCTCTCTCTCGTACGCATTTCTCTGTATATGCATCTATGTTTCTCGGTGACTACGGTTACAGATTGCAATATATACACACACAATATTTACAGCTTCATTCATTTCTCGCGGTAGAGTAGGAACTTTTAATTCTCTTCTGTACTTGAGCTGTATGAACGTATGTATGCGTATTTTAAAGATGAAAGTTTTTGTGTATGCATTTTAATTTTGACAAGTAGCGGCGGTTCTTATATTAGAATTTCCTAATTTTATAACTGTACATCTGGTGTAAGATTTCTCCATATAGATGTGGATATTGTAGAGTGAAAATAAGAGTCTGATGAGTTTGTTAATGCTGTGCTGTGCATTGATATCAAGTTGTAAGTTAAGTCGAAAGCTTTAAAAATTGATGTATCAAATTGGATTTTCAGTTTTGTAAAATTGGAAGGAAAAATCCAATAGATTTACAGGAGGAGAATCAACGGTTGAGAAAATGGATTTTTTTTGGTTAAATTTTTCTAGTTATCATCTCTTTTTTTGTTAGATCTGGAAGTTTAGCATTTATTCCATTAAAAAATCTCTCTCTCTCTCTCTCTCTCTCTCTCTCGTCTCTCTCTCTCTCTCTCTCTCTCTTTCCCCCCCTCTCCCTCTATCTTTATTTATGTTTCTTTTGTGGTGAATTTAAGATATTTGTTTTAGGTTTCAATGGTATTCTAAAGGTCATCTCTTTGATTGAAGATAAATGGATTCCAAGTGTTAACAAATAATTGACTCGTTTCAGTTTGGCATGGCAGAGTTGATTAGCTTGTATAATTGAGTTAATAATGCGGGAGCGCCACGGCGACTTGTACTCCACGTACAAGCATGTATCATCAAAAGAGCATGTAAATGGCTATGCCAGAGAAGACGGTCTTGGTACATTACTTTGCAGCTTAGCAATGACTCTACAACTTGTAATGGTCTTAAAGTTTATGTAATGTTAAATTCAGAATGATAGAAATGCATTTCAGACTTTGCTCCTACTCAATTTTATCCCTTCCTGAAGCCTGCAGTTGACAGCCAGCTTCTGTACCTGTCTTGTAATTTTTCAACTGTGAGAAAGCTTGTATTGGAATATTCTAGTGTTAGTTTAGAGTCTATGATGCATTCAGTTACAATAAGATATATATTGGAGGAGGTGTGTGGAGTGATTACTATAGAATGGTATCAAAGTAAAAGATAAGGATTTTGAGAAATCAAAGATTACTAGAAAATTTGACATGCTTTCATTGATAGATTTAAAGTGTAATCATGCCCACATTAGTCCTCCAAGTCCTCTGTTCTCTTTCTGTCCATCAATGCCATTTTAATTAACATTCAATGTATGAATGCATATCGCTTCTCATTGTTGACTGATTGTTATCTTGTGGAACTTAGGTCAATCACTGAGTGGTTCCTTGAAGGAAATTGGAGGACTCCTCATGGAAACGTTCGTTGCCTCATGTACTGGTTGCAACTCTCGCATCATTCTTATTTGGCTATCACCTTGGGTATATCCCTGATCTGTGATGCTTTCTATTAGCGTAAATTAATGCAACCACTTTTTAAAACTATTCTATATATCCTTTTGGTTTTGTTTTTGTTTAGGGTAGTTAATGACACATTAGAAAGCATTTCTTTTGACCTTGGCTTCAATGGGAGTACCTTGGCTGAAGGTATTTTCTCTAGTTGGTCTTAAATATTATTGTGGTTTTGATAATTCTGTCATTCTTGAATCTTCATCTCATGTGGTTTGCTATTTTTTATTGAAGGGTTGGTGGTTAGTACGTGTTTAGGAGGTGCTTTCATTGGTTCAATATTTAGTGGCTGGACAGCAGATGGAGTTGGGCGTCGCAGGGCATTACAATTGTGTGCTTTACCAATGATAATTGGGGCATCCATGAGGTCAACACACTTCTTGTCTCTTTTTTCCTTGATCGTTTGGAAAGTAACCAAAATTGACGAATGACTTCTACAAAATCCAGTTTTCGGTACTTAATAATGTTAAGGGATGTACTGGTGCAATGAGTAGTCTAACTTAATTCTGTTGGCAAAACAGTTCATATATCTTCTTATTTTCAATTTTACTCTTAAGTTAGCTGGCTGTTTTGTAGTGTTTTTTGGCTGTCTTATTTCCAGTCAAAGGATAACCATATATATGATGATTAAGTTGTTGTTAACCCATTTTCAGTTTCCATCTGTTTTTATTTAGTCATAGCTAGCATCCAGCAGAACGACAATCAAATACTAGCTGCACATCTTCCACAATTCAAAGGTATCTGGAAGTGATGTAATTTGAAGATAATATTATATAATGAGGTTATTTACCCTCGAAAAGAAGCCAAAAAAAAAAAAAAAAAGAAGTCTTACAGAAAGGTTGGATGCAACATTTGGTATTACACGATACAGCTCCTTAGTCACTTTTTTTTTCTTTCTTTTTTCCCTTTACTGCTCTTTTGTTTGGTAATGCTGTTTGAGGTATATTCTTAGTGACAGATATGTTTTAATTCTTTTGCATACCATCTGCTAGTTCCCGTGCAAAACTCTAACTGGCTGAATATGATGGAACATATAAATCTTGTCATTCACTTTTTGTGATGGGTATATTCCAGAGATTTCCAGTATTGAATTGTTAATAATTCTTAGCTTCAACTTGACTGTGGCTTACTAAATAACAATACGATGCAATTAAACTAGTAGGCACCACTAATTCAAGCCATGAAAGGAGTTGACAATCTGATAATTCTGGTTTTCATGATGAGTTGTATGATTATATAAAGTGTTGATTGAACCTGATGGATGTTCTAAATCTTGCAGTGCAACCACAACTGCTCTTGGAGGAATGCTTCTAGGGAGGTTAGTTGTTGGAATCGGGATGGGTCTTGGTCCTGCAGTAGCAGCGCTTTATGTGGCAGAGGTATAATATAAGATGGTTTTGTAGTACCAAGGGAAGCCTTGACATACACTAGTTCTATTATTATGCTTATGGTTGAGATATCTGGGCAGGTTTCGCCAGCATTCATAAGAGGCACTTATGGGAGTTTCACTCAAATGGCAACGTGTCTCGGACTTCTGGCCTCTTTCTTCATTGGCAGTCCAGCCAAGGTTGTCTTGGGTTGGTAAGATGGATCACGTGAAACATCTTTTTCCGTTGTTGGATCATCTGCCTTTTCTGTTTTATGTATTTTAAAGGGTTTATACCATATCTATCTTAAAGTTGCAGCAAGGGAAATAGAAGTCATAGGCTTGGTTTGTATCATAACAAATCAACAGCAAATTAAGAAAAACTAATATTATGAATCAAAACTCTTATCCTTTTAGCCTGAACATATTATGCAGTAATTATACTGAATGTACCAGCTATTGCTTCCAGCAAAAATATTTTACACTTCCATTTGTCTATGCCAAAATTATGTCTATGTTCCCTAATAGAAGGTTCTAATCATGAAACATTACTTCTTTCTCATATTGTAAACAATAAAAAAGATAGCGAGCTACATGTTTCTACTATCTCTAATTGAAACAAAAGCCCACTAAGTAACTCTTTTTTCTTGTTAAATTGTAATATTTTTCCGGTCTGTCTTAATTTTCTGAACAGGTGGCGAGTCTGCTTTTGGGTCTCTGCTATCCCTGCTGCATTACTTGCTATTGCGATGGAATTCTGTTCAGAGAGTCCTCATTGGCTATTTAAGGTGCTCTGCTCTTATGTGTAATTCCATTGCAAGTTTTTAGTTCCTTAGGGATGTTTGTGAATTTACAGTAATGTTCATTCTGGTATTCTATCAATCTAATTTAGTGCAATACTATATAGGTTGCTTTTTGAATCAACAGGATTTTTCTCTAAACCAGGCGAATTTTTCTATCCTTGGATTTTTATCATCACTTGTGTTAATCAAACATGCAATGCAAATAATCATGATCAAATTCAACATGTAGAGTACCAATTGCTTTGGCTGATCATGCTCTGGTTCTTTACTATTGAATCTCATAAAAGAAATAAAACTTGGTTTGTTAGTTTATAGTAGATACAGCATTCAGTAGTATTGACTGGTATGTATAGTTGGGTTTCCACTGTGGTGATCTATTTCCTGGAGACTCTTTCCGTTGAATTTTCAGTTGTTGGTAAATTGCTTTTACCCAGATTGCTTTCCATGTTAACAATACGGTTGAAATGCTACAGCCTTGAAAGTTCTAGATTCATTTGTTGAACTTGTTTTTATTCTGGCCTTATTTGTTATAGCCATGAAATCATCTTCATACAAAATCATAACCAACTCAGCAGTTTAATGGTTCTTTAAGACACCACTATTCTATGAATACGGCTGGCTCTCTAAGTAATCTGGTTTCCAAACATGGTTCTGTCCTTCAATATTTCTGATTTCCTTCCTGAGTGTAGACATGATTTCAGCAAGTCTCTTATTCCTGCTTATTGATGATTCATCTCATGCTCAATTTTGTTTCTAGAAATTTGAAACACATGCAGCAATTTCCATAGATCAGTCCAAAGACCAAATTACGCGCTTAGTTATTTTTGTTATAGTACTAGTACTGCCTTCACTGCTACATTTTATTCCATCTTTGTTCTATTACGCTTATACCTGCATTTGCCTCAGAAAGGAAGAATAGCTGAAACTGAAGAAGCTATTGAGAGGCTTTTTGGAGCATCACATGTTAAATATGCAATGGCAGAATTGACAAAGTCAGACAGGGGGGACGAGGTTGATACTGTTAAGTTTTCAGATTTATTTTATGGTCACCATGGTAGAGGTACAAATATTTTTCTGTTTGTGGTTTAAAATTCTGCTCTTCATTGGAAACAAACTTGCAGTTATAGTAATTACACTACCACTTACTATTTTGGGCAGTGGTTTTGATTGGTTCCACCCTATTTGCATTGCAACAACTGTCTGGCATAAATGCTGTATTCTACTTCTCTTCAACTATCTTCAAAAGTGCTGGTGTTCCTTCAGATATTGCAAACGTATGTGTGGGAATTGTAAATTTATCAGGTACAAGAGTCTTGTGCATTTAACTCTTCTAGTAGTTTATTATTAACTTATTTGAACTTTTTAAACTATTTGATATTTCAGGCTCAATAATTGCGATGATTTTGATGGATAAGCTTGGAAGGAAGGTGCTTCTAATATGGAGTTTCTCAGGCATGGCAAGTATAATATTCTTTGCTTAGAACCTTCATTAGTTAGAAGTCCTACCTCTATATTGTTACCAAAAGTCGTAAACCTAGGACATTGTGAGATAGCCTTGCTTAGCATGTGATTTAGATGACTACTTTAATGTCTTGGACTCTGAAAGTGCTTGATTCATCAGGCATTGTCTATGGGATTTCAAGTTGTTGGAGCAAGTTCAATTTTATCAGGCTCTGAAGTGCTTTACCTATCAGTTGGTGGCATGCTTCTGTGAGTTGTTTGCTGAATACCCTAGCTTTGAAAAAAGAACATCTATCTAAATGCTTGATTGGTAGTTGTAGTGAACCTATCATTGGAAAATGGGCAATCTTCTAGCCTCCTTGGAAACTCCATCTTGTAATACATATGCATGACAAATGAAACAAAAACCAACCCATTGGTAATTCAACACACAATCTGGGACAGCATGATCATTGACTGGGGGAAAGATTAGGAGGTAGACTATTATATGTCACAGTTTAGTTTCTTTTTCTGAGACAGGAGTACTTATTACGTCAAATTTCGAGACTTACAATTTCTCTTGCCAGAAAATTCATTTATACCATTGGCTTCGATCAGTGTAATAAAGAGAACTAGTGATTTTGTAGATGCATCAATTCAAGCATTAAGTTTGTAAACAGTTATTATCCTGTTCTACTATGAATCATTGTAATAATTTGAGAGAATGTGAGCAAATGGCTAACTGATTTTATAACCATGTTATAAAACATAGCATTTCAAGTGCTGGTGACATGATGTTTTTCTGATTGCAAAGTTTTGTTCAGGTTTGTGTTGACATTTGCTTTGGGTGCTGGCCCTATCCCCAGTCTGCTCCTGTCAGAGATATTCCCTGGCCGAATTAGAGCAAAGGCCATGGCTGTCTGTATGGCCGTGCATTGGGTATTGACATACTGCCCTGTTTTTCTCTGATGGTTGTTCTTGCTTTAAAAGTTGTCAAGATAGCTTTTTACTTAGGATGTTGTGTGAATTTTCTTACAGTTGGGGGATTCCCAGAATAATTTGAAATTATTATTATGTATGGTGTTTGACTGATAGAAAAATATTAGACTTTAACCAATGTGCACTAACTTTTGCATCCTGACAACTGGAAAAAAGATTTTTCTGTTTAGTGCACTGGTGAGCTTTGTATTTCTGATAAGCCATTGGAATTTTATTATTTGAATTAAAGAAAATCTTTTGTAGAGGATTAATGAATATTTGGAGTTGTGCTTTATGCAACGTAACTGCATAAAATGCGGCAACATATTCTTTTAACTTCAATTGATTTTCTTCCTATGTCTACATAATTCTCTTCTTGTTGTTTTTTTTGTCTATATTATTGTCGAGTTAGTGTTTAACTTGCAGATCACTATTGGCATTTGCTGTGAATGGGCCTTCATTTTACATCTTGATGGTGTAATTTGTTATTTACTGTTGCGATCAGGTGATAAACTTTTTTGTCGGCCTATTGTTTCTGCGGTTACTGGAGCAATTTGGGCCACAATATCTCTACACAGCCTTCAGCACCTTCTGCCTTGTGGCGGTAGTCTTTGTAAGGAGGAATATTGTCGAAACAAAAGGGAAGACACTCCAAGAAATTGAGATTGCATTTCTTCCAGCTGATTAGTAATGTTTTTATCTATGAAGGTACTTGCTACTCGTATGTGATATGATATCTACATTTTGAGCAGAAATGATTTACCTTGCTTTCCGCGCTTTTCTTATTGTAGTTGCAAGAGAGATTTTAGTTAGTACTGATGAAATATAAGAAAGAAAAAATTCTAGCAAATATTCTTATTTTGATTTCACTGTACTCTTCATATGCAGAGGTCCTCAGGTAGAGCATAGTCAGGACAGAGAACATTGAGCTGCCATTATACGCGTGTCAAATTCAGGCGTGATCATGAGGACTCTGCACTGCTGTCTCCGTTGGTGGCCTCGTACAATCAGTGGGCAGATTCTTCTTCCAAAGCCTGAGCGCTCCTGCAATTTTCAGTTAGCTATTATTGTACAGTTAGCATAACGTTGCAATTCTATTCGATGCTTCAATTTGTCGAGAAATGATTTTTTCATCTAAAGCCATTGTTCTGCACGGGAAATAAATTTGATGCCAATAATGGATAAATCAATAAAATGCGTATAATCCATTGAGTTTTGACTAACACTTGCTTTTGTCATTGAGGATGCTAACAGCAACAACTTGGAAGAATGATCTAATTTTGCTCAAGACAGGAATACCTACTACGAACTTAACTTCTGCAAAACGGGAATCTATTTTCACATTGCTTAGTTTCTGGACTAACTTTCGAATGCATTTGGACGATCAAATTGACTGATAGGTTGCTCATTTTCTTATTATTTAATGGTACAATTTGGATCGTCAATTGTACCCTACAATGTGACTCGAGGAAGCACAGATCGAATTTGAAACCATTTGTCACAAAATTTTTCAGTTGTAAGTAGTAATAAGTTGAAATATCTTGCGTACGTTGTTTCCTGCAAGTTGTTCCCTTACATTTCCAATAACGATAATGGCTAAGACTAAAAAAAGTGCGGGCTTTCCCTTTCCCCTTTCCTCAAATTGTCAAAAAAACATAAAGTCCCACATCGGGACGAGTTGCTTGTTAGGGTTAGTACTTAAGCTCCTTCGGCCCTTCTAAAAGTTCCATGGCTTTTGGAGTGAGTTTGTGGGGTCTAGTTTAGGTACTCTCTCATTCTGGCTTTCAGTTTGGGTTGAGTAGGTTAGTTTCCCTTTCCCCTTTCCCCAAATTGTCAAAAAAAAAAAAAAAAAAAAAGTGCGGACAGTGTTTTTTACTCGAACTAATGAAACCTCCTACGTCACCCTAAGCCATCCTTGCTAATTATCCATTACCCAGCCCGGCCCGGCCTGGCCCAGCCCCAAAGCGTGATCACTGATCTGACACTCGGAGAAAAAGCCCGCTCATTTCTTATGTTCTTTACGTTTATTCAACTCCTTTAGTCCCTAGGAACAGTCGTGATTGAAACAAAATAAGAAATAGAAAAAAAAAAAAAAAAAAACTCCTTTAGTCCCTTCTCAATTTCTCAGTTCTCACCAAACACATCTGCCATTCAATCACACCTCTAAACCAGAAATTAACCTTGGCAATCTACCTCTCAATCACGTCAGTTATACATGTGAACCTGAACCTGAACCTGAACCTGAGGCGCGTATTAATAATCAGTGACCAGAGTATTGTGGGGTCGCCATAAATGAATTGAGTAAACAATGCAGTTACTAAAACTCCCACCAAAAATTATGAGCTCATTTATGCCTAAGCCAGCCATTTTCAACCAGCAGCTTCACCCACTCATCACTCTCGCACCTCTTCACAAAAATTTATCTTTTTCTTTCAAATCCAGAAATTTATCATCTCTGCCTATTCTTCAACCTTATTGTGAAAATCCCAGGAATCCCACTTCTTACCAAGTTCGCTTTTTTTCCTCTGGTAAGTCCTTTTCTTCTTCAAAGGTCGGAATCATTCATTTCAATTTTTGATCGTTAATGTTTTCTGCTATTCTTTGGACTCTGTACTAACTAGTACATATGATCTTTATATCGTATATAATCTGTTTGTAAATATGGATGAAAGGGGTAATTGTGCCCTGCTTTCCGTTCCAAGGCGGTATTCATATTTTTGTAAAAGGGATGAATTTGCTAATCAAAATTTGAATTTTTTTCCTGATAATTAAGAGAAAGTTAAGATTTTTTCCGTTAACTTCCAGCAGTGGTCGCTGTGAAACTGCAGTATTTATCTTTTCTGTACAATCTTCTGCTATTGGTTGTGTGCTTGAGTGCTTCAGTAGTTTAATTTCTGAGACAAAGCGGGAGGAGGATAATTGTGTGATGTACTATTTTGTGATCATAGTTTTGCTTTTTTAATTTTATAATGCAGCATCAAGGAGTAGTTTACTGATGGAGCTAGTCAAAGCAGTTGCGAATAAAGGATCGCAAACTGGGCAGTGTATTGCCATAAGATCTGAACAGAAAAGCTATACTTACCTTCAACTCATGTCGTCTGCTTGGAGGATATCAAGTCTGTTATGCAATGGTGATTTGAAGACTGTGAGTTGGGAAACTTGATTCATCATATGCCTTTCAGTTATTGTGTAGTTCTGGTAACTATTATATCCAGCATTGTGATTTTTCTTGATTAAAGTTTTGTTAAATGGAACAGAAAATGTTTAACTTGTTTTGCACTTGTAATTGTCAAAATAATGCTACTACTTTTCATATTTGAATGTCAGTTTATTGGACATGGATTTCAATTGAATCTCTTATTTGTTCTCCCCTATTTTCTTCTGCTAGTTTGGCTTTCATAAGCTTGTCTTCTTTAAATATAATTTTACTTCATTAAATATTCACTTCATTTGTAGCTTTGTAAGTCTCATATCTGATGGTGGTGTTGAACAAACGCTCTCTCATAGGTTGATGATCTGAAAGGAAATAAGCATCTTGGTGGAACTAGGATTGGTATCGTAGCTAAACCTTGTGCGGAGTTTGTTGCTGGCATACTGGGAACCTGGCTAAGTGGAGGAGTTGCCGTTCCTCTTGCACTTAGCTATCCAGAAGCTGAGCTACTGCATGTTATGAATGATTCAGTTAGTTTTCCTCAATTTTCTGCTTTCTTGTCCCTTCTTTCCTAGTTGATTTTAACTTTTTGCGACTTCTTTCATTTCAACCTTTGGATGTTCTGCATAAAAGCAAGGCATACTTTATTTTCTTTCACATCATTGTCAGGATTTATTACTAAGTGTCAAATGTTCCATTTACACTGATAAATACACTAGCGTAAGTTTTAGATTTTGCTCCTCTACTTCACTAGAAGTTGGGGTGTATGTGGTAATTCTTTAATCCTCGTGATTGTAGTTCTTTCTTTAATTCTACTGAAGATTGCATGCCTGTATTGTAGCGTAGCATGTCTAAGTACTTTTTCATGGATAAAAACATTTCCATCAAATAAGTCCAAGCTGGGATACCCTTTTTATCATATCAATCTACATAAATTTGTGAATCTCCTAAAATTCAAGAAACATAGAGTGCATAAAATGTTGGTAGGGCAATCCTTCTATCCAATTATTCAGGAAATTTCGTGTGATTCTGATGCTTAGGACATCTCCATGATTTTGAGCACTGAAGATCATCAGGAACTCTTGAAAAACGTTGCAGCTAAAACTGCTGCTCAGTTTTCTCTGCTTCCTTCTGTTCCCAGCACATCACCATCAGCTGTGCTTGATCAGATGGGTAATGGACCGATAGATGTTAATGGACATTTACAGGGACCAGAAAACTTTTATAAGATAGAAGGTATTTCCTTCTGATTTTGAATAATTTTGTTTCTGATGCATACCAGAGTTTAAATACTCAACCACAGTATTTTCTTTGCTTACCTTTGTGTCTCAATGTAGATGAAGATCCGGCATTGATTCTGTACACTAGTGGGACAACGGGAAAACCAAAAGGAGTTGTTCACACACACAAAAGCATATTGGCTCAGGTATTTATAGTACTTATTTTCTGTATTACTTGATCTAGAATGAATAAAAAACATAAAAATGTGATATTTACAGCAGAATAAGATGTTGAATATGCCAAATTTTAAAACAACAGTAAGCGATTGCTATCTCAGAAGCTCTCCTTGCATGTATAGAGCAGAGCAATATCTTGTACCTTTTACTTGCGTAAAGTGTAAAATTCTTGCTGTCAACTCTCAGTTTCATAAGTGTACTAAAACAAGTTAGTGTCAAGCGACCTCTTTCCCTTACATTTCACTTTTGTTTCCCCTTAAAGATAACCATTATCATTGTTCATTTAATTTCAGGTTCAAATCCTGGCAAATGCATGGGAGTACTCACCAAATGATCAGTTTTTGCACTGTTTACCGCTACATCATATCCTCATAATACAATTTAGATTCTTCTTAAAAATGTATTGCCAGTGACTATTGTAAACTCTTTCTTTTTCCATCTCTTCTCTCATTTACTCAGTTGATATGCTGTAGAAATGTAATTAAAGATCTGTTTTGCATCATTCCTTAACTTCTACCAACATGTGCATGGGCTTTTCAATGCTTTGCTTGCCCCACTATATGCAGGTTCTGCTGTAAGTTTCCATACATGTTTCTACATGTACAAAACTGTAATAGAAACTAGACTGAAATTTGATGCTATGCCTGCCTATTATTTAAACTATATCTTTTTGTAGCAAGAATAGTGTCATTTATCTGCTTTTATGTTGTGGAAGGTGGAGTTCATGCCAAAATTTAGTGTGAGGGGAATTTGGCAGAGATGGCGTGAATCATATCCAAGCAAAGAGACTAAAGTTCATGATGCTATAACAGTATTCACAGGAGTAAGTCAAAAATCAACTCTTTTATGTAGTGTGGTGAAAATTCTGTGTCTCTGCATGTTTGAGTAAGTCAAAACCAACCAACTCTTTCGTGTAATGTAGTGAAATTTCTCTGTCTCTGGATGGTTACGTCCCAATGTTGATTGTTTGTTGCTCGTCATTTGCGCCCATATTGTAAATTTGCCTTTTCATAGGTTTGACACACCAGCCTTTTCATAAGTATGGTACGGTGTGTCTGAACACTCTTTAACATCACAAAATCTGGTGGGGTATCAGTAAAGTGGCAGACATGAGCATGTCTATCTGCATTTTAGTTGTTTTCCCAGTTTATTCTTACAAATTTGGGTATGTCTTTGGCAAGAGACTCATTGTACTGCAATATTGAATTTCTTATTGATGCCTCAAGTCTTGCCCAAGTTTTGTTTGAAAAGCTCCCTGTATCAAATATTATCTTTCTTTCCTGTTTATATGCTTACATATGTTAGAACGCTGGTTGCATTTCCACCGCAGCAGGAATCCTTCTGCTTGCTTTAGTGACATCAGAAGCTTCTAGGATCATGGGTTACGCATCACCATGTTATTTCTTTATATCCTTGGATAGATTCTGTTGAGCTAATGGTCATTAAACTTGTTCGAGATCATTTTCATTTTCAATGTATTTTCCAGAGAGCTTTTGTCTTTTTAATGTAGTTCCTGTTTTGGGTTTTTGCATGATATAGGTTCCAACTATGTATACACGACTTGTACAAGGCTATGAAGCAATGGATTCTGAGTTACAAGTTGTCTCTGCTTCAGCGGCTGGCCAGCTTCGTCTCATGGTAATTGGCTTGCCGTCACTTGTCTTCTAAAGCACTTCTGAGATTTGTTTTGTGTTGCTGAGTGGAAATCTTCACACTGTAAAATAGTATGATAATTTTATCATGCTTGTTTTACCTTAATTTCTTTTCATTTTTCAAATGGTTAAGCAGTAAAGGTATTTTCTACTTCTAGATGTGTGGCTCCTCTGCACTTCCTCTTCCTGTAATGCAGCAGTGGGAAACCATCACCGGACATCGCCTACTTGAAAGATATGGCATGACTGAGGTAGGCATGCTTGACCTGTTGTGAAGCTATTTTCAACTCCACTAATGGAGAGTTCAATTTACTTTGATCTCTATGCTGATCTCTATGTCTTGATATGCCTAGTTTGTCATGGCTATTTCTAATCCCCTCAAAGGTGCAAGGAAAGGTGGTACTGTTGGCAAACCATTTCCTGGTGTGCAGGTTAATGAGATTCCACGGCTGTTAAATTTGACATTGAAATGCTTTAGGCTATATTTTCCAGATTTAAACCACAAATTTTTAGTTTTATATGATTTTGGTAAATGCAATTCTTTTAACTGGAGAAAATCAAGGATATGCGTGGTACTGTGAGGAGAAAGAACTGAACTTGATGGCATTATGAATATGAATCCACATATGCATGATATCTGGTGTGTTATTCTATGGTTATGAGGACATAAAACTTTCTAACCCAGTTTAAGATTTGTTGTAGGTGAAGATCCTCAGTGAAGATGGGAGTGAAGATGATAAAACAGGAGTGGGAGAACTCTGCATTAGGAGCCCTTCATTGTTCAAGGGATACTGGAAACTTCCTAAGGTATTATCTTTTATTATGAACACTCTTTTCTTTTGGTGGTTGTATTATATGTTTTTCCGTTACTGTTTCTCACTTGCTGATATCAGTCCCTTTCATGTTTTCTTAGGTAACTGAGGAATCCTTTATTGATGGTGGATTTTTCAAGACTGGAGATGCTGTTAGAGTTGATGAAGATGGATACTATGTCATTTTGGGACGTGAGTATATGTTGGTGATTGTTGGATGGTTGTTTTGTCATTGAATACCATTTCTGAGTGAACTTGATTGGCGATTCCTATAGTTGTCTCCTGTTGATAAATGGCCAGTCTAAAACCTCTTAAAGTTTTACTTCTTACTTTCATATGGGTTTTTGCATCATAAATTTCCCTTAGCTGCCAAAGTATTGGTCGGGAAATTCTTTAATTAGTATTTAAGGGTTTAGTTGTGTGTTTGTTTCCATGTTAACTTGAGCAAACAGTGAAATATGTCCGAAAAGTTCTGTTTACCAATTTATGGAAGCTTGATGGTCGCAAAGCAGTCCCTTTGATTGCTATGCCTTTACCATATGTGGTTTATCTTTACCTTTTGTGCTGTTGAATAGCCAAATATTGATACTATGTTTGTCCAGTTTTTCACCAAGTTGTAGTAACTATTTGCAAAAAGAGGGCTCAGTATTTTCTGTTGTTGAAATGACTTCTCATGCTGTAACGTTTTCTTTCAGGTACTAATGCTGATATAATGAAAGTTGGTGGCTATAAGTTATCTGCATTAGAAATTGAAGCAGTTCTTTTGGAGGTTACTGCTTGTCTAAATCTTTGTGGTTGATCTACTAAATATACTCCTTTTTCATGGTTGCACATTTTTAATTCTATTAAATTTCTGCTGGACAGCACCCTGCTATCTTGGAATGTTGCGTTCTGGGCTTACCTGACAAAGACTATGGCGAGGCTGTCTGTGCAATAGTTATACCCGAGGCAGAACTCAAAAGAAAAAGTGAGGAAGAGCTGAAACCTGCACTTAGCTTGGAGGAACTGTCCACCTGGGCTAAAGAGAAGCTTGCTCCATACAAGGTATGATCTGATTCCATGTGTACTATTTACTCTCTTGATATCCAAATCATGCTCACATTTTGGAGGGAAATGTGAAATCTCAAATGAAGTCCCCTTATCTCTTATACAAGTGGGACAAGAAACAAAGACCACCTTGGTTACTTATGTCGGCAGCTATGTATAGTATCCTATGTGTTATCTCTCTTGGAAGATTATTTGACTGTAAACATGAGTTTTATTTCAGTAGACTGTAGTGATATGTACCGGCGCTTGTGACAATTTTCGATCAGCATCAAGGATCTTATTTATCTAATCCCAAGTATTTCTCCTTTCCAGCTGCCTACTCGTTTGTTGTTATGGGATTCATTGCCTCGTAATGCAATGGGAAAGGTGAGTTATTGCATGATACGCCCCCCATACCCCCATTCTCTAGTTACTCTCACCCTTACTCTTTATTATTGTGATAATCATCGTATCTGATTTCAGGTAAATAAGAAAGACCTGAAGAAAAAGATAGCTGCTGATGGATAATAAGCTATAGTTAGTTGCAAATGAAACAGGGTATCATACACATGGAGTTATTTTGCATCAAGAAATAATCGGCAGAAGTTCACTTTGTTCTTCCTGCTGTTAAAAGGTGTCTTGCATAGGTAGAACAGCTGCGCAGGTGATGATCAGAAACAGAGAGAAGCCCCTTGGAGAGTCTATTTAGTTAGTCAAAGCTCAACACCCAACATGTGATATAGAGCGACCATTTGAGGTGCTGTGGAAGTATGCTTAGTCCTACTACCGTGACAGAACAAAATCGTTAGTGTCTAAATTCAGAGCGGTTCCATTGTAGTAAAAATAAGCTTTATCTAATACAATTCGAGAAATTTTATGCCATTAGTTTCCTATAATTGGGTTCCTGAGTTGTAAAAGAGTGGGAAAAAAAAAAGAAACGGAATTTTTGGGAATTTCTATTTCATCATCGATTTTTGTGGAAAAACTAGCCATTCTGTGCGAGTAACAATCCCACATGAAAGGAAGAGAAAATTTTACTTTTTGGCCTGAGTAAATAAAGAAGTTTCTTTTTCCCCTGAAGCAATTTGTTTCGTCGAAAGTCCTCATAATAACAATCGAATAAATTAGTTTTTGCTTAGATTGTTAGAGCATCCGTTCTGTAAAGCGGGAGGTCTTGAGTTCGATTCTCAATGAAAGCAATTCGCATTTCGTATGCACTTTAATATCGAGCGGTTAGATTTTTTTGGCAGCAACACAACTTTTCTGTTTGTGCGTTATTCTGGGACTCTTTCGTTCTGTTTTTACATTATTCTTGAGCTCTTGCGTGGTGAAGAATCTCTTCAAACGAGAACTGTATAATCTTTTCCACTTTGTCATCACTAGACTTTCAGTGATGTTCAATTAAATCTTGGAGTCATTTCATAGAACAGATATTCATAGGGCATGTGCACTGTGCAAATGCAGAAAGAACACCTGAAAAACTAACAATTGCTGGCAATGGTTTTCTAATAAAATTGGCATGGAGGTATTTGTTGTATAAGGTACTAAATGTAATACTTATTTGAAAGTTAGAACTGGAAAGGAGCGCACCACCAGGGTGTTCAAACTAGACAAAAATCAAGCAGGCATCACTCTTAATGGTGTCCCTAGTCTTGATGGTGTCCCTGCTCTAAGTGATCTCTCTTCCACTGCCTTCCCTTCAATCTCCTTCTCTTTGGCTTCATCAGCACAAGGCCCATAACCCCAGCTACATATTACAAAGTATATCAAGTTACCAAAACTCATAATGGCAAGAAGAAAATAGTAGTACTCATAATGACCCTTGTTGATGTTGCTTGAAACCCAACTCTCTTTCCCTTCTCCTTTGGTATATTTGTCCACAGAACTGAGTATGACAGTTGACAACAGGTTTCCTACGGCCATTCCTAGTCCAAACAGAGATGATGCGATACTTGACATGGTCTTGGGGAACTCTGAATAATAGAATTCGTTTTGGCCGATTGCATTGAAAGCCTCTGCTAAGCCTCCCACAACATATTGTGGTACAAGCCACATAGCTGACATGTCTACCAATGCTCGTGGACTATTCAGAAGCCCTTGCTTGATTGCTTTTTTCTGTCGAACATGCTCCACGATTCCAGCAACCACCATGGACATTGCGGTGAAAAATAATCCAATTCCCATTCTTTCTTTTGTACCAATGTGCACCTGCTTTCCTCTTATCTTTGAGGCCAGCGGAAGGATTGCACGATCGTACAGTAAAACCCAAATTGCAATAGTGATGATCATAAACATGACGAAAGAACCTGCTGGAATTTGGAAGTTTGAACTCACATGTCTATCCATGGAGCTAGCTTGAAGTACAGGAAAAGAGCTTTGGCTTGTGTTTATTGACATCATGATTCCTGTGGACCAAATTGGGATGACTCTGATGAGTGTTTTTAGCTCCTCGACTTGCTCTACCGTGCTAAGTCTCCATGGATCAAAAGCAACTCCAGATGGTGTAACATCTCCCGGATTTCTAAGGATGCATGCTTTATTTAAAAACCTGTGTGCAAAAAATCATCAAGATCAAGTAATTGGTATTTGAAGCTTTACATGGCATACCAGATTAAGTGACAATGTGAATGTTCTCAATCTTGAAAATAGGACATTAATCATACCTTAGTTTGTCCGTTGGCACAGTGTATCTTGAGCCCTTTTGATGGTGATACCAACTTGGGTCCAGAGGAGGGAGGGCGAGTTTCCTGTTCTTGTAAGCAGCTGCAATTACTTGCGCAAACCCAGTGAACAAGCTCCTAGTAGCTTTATTTTTGATGTAAAATGAAGAAGCAATGAAGAAGAACAAGGCAGAGAGGAACATGAGGATCACGGGAACGCCAAAGCCCACTTTTAATCCCAAGTGATCCTGAATGTAAACAATTCCTGAAAAGGAAATAAGTACTGAAATTGAAGTGGCTGCATAGTACCACCCAAAATATCTTTCTAGAACCATTTCGTTGTTAGGATTATCTTTGCTATCTAGCTGATCTGCACCAAATGCTAGGGAACAAGATCTTATCCCGCCAGCACCAATCGACATGAGAACAAAGGAGGAGGTTAACAAACCAAATTGTCCTGCTGTTGCTGATTTACAAGGTGGAGTTTGGTTACAAGATGGAGGCTTTGCTCCAGGAATCACGGCTGTTAACCAGAGCATGATCATCCCCTAATGCAAGGAAAGAACTCGCAATTCAGTCAATACATTAAAATAACCAAAGTGCAGAAGGCTCTCTACTTCTATTGCTGAATTTCATCATGTACATCTTTATTGAATCTGATCATTTCCTTGAAGGAATATAACATAAGTTGAGAAATGATCAATTAGCAATTATTCCCAATTAGAACTCATGTGTATCATGTTTATGCCTCTTTCATTAGCTTGATATACTATTCCCAATTGGGAATTCACAACTGTGAACATATACAAGTGAGGTATGAAATTGCATTACACCAAATCGCCTTCACTCCTCTTGTAAGTATCATTTCGGGTCATATGCTTTGTTTATAAGTTCACCTTTGAAATAGCAGCTAGAAAATATTGATCTACATTCTAGTAAACAAAGACGTGAAACATTTGACACTGTTATACAATTATCAAACAGCCACCTTGGAAGATAATAGTTACTATTAATTTTCCATTCCTTTCTTATCTTTTTTCCCTTTAAACAAAGTAAGAAAGATGCCCTTTTAATCGCTAGATGGATTACCTAGAAACCGTTTTGAATAAGTGATGGTGGACAAGTAGTCATAACCACACATAAATCATTTACTAGTAAATTTGTCACATTCATAAATTATTTTAAAATGTACAATACACATTATTTTGCAACATAATTAACATCAACTGTACCAAAAATTTAGAACGAGAGAATTGTTGGATTCCCTAATCCACAAAGTCGACAAAGGAAAGTTAAAGCTCAAAAAACCCTGCCAAATATTTAAAGACGAATGGCGGGAAAAAAAATCCTGTAGCAACAGGTTTGCAGCTACAGATGAAATTTTACTAGGTGTTAGTATTATCTTGTTTAGGCACCTTGGTATTTTCGCTAGAAAAAGGATGTTGTCTGTCATGACAATTAGCAAGAACATTAATAGTACTTGTTTTCTGTGAAAAAAGTGTAAATAATTGACACATCATTGTGCACTTAGATTTCTTGAAGATATTGATAGTTTTAATACACATGTTATTCAACTTTTAATTTAATCAACATCCCATTATGAAAATAAACAGTCATCTAAGCTTGACCGCAATAACATAAATTGGATCTACATAAGTGTATTTAAGTGTAATGTGATCTAAGCCAAAAATTAGTTTTTTTCTGCTAAGCTGTTTTATTTCCCAGTTTTTCCTCTTGTCTATATGCCTCATGCAATCGCATGAATACTGGGGCCGGTTTGAGATGCAGGGCCGGTCCTGCCGGACAAGTACATTAGTTTTATGGGTGCTTGGATTTTTGGGAAATCCTCAGTAAAGAAAAGACAAAGGTGAACACGTTTCGGAAACTCTGTACTCCTTGCCGCCAAGACGAGATTGGAGCTGAAATCTAGGGAATTGACTCAGTTCACCCTCTTTTACCTCTCTACGACATGGATATCACACTGTAAACTTTGTAGTTAAAGACTTTTAAGTATTCATGTCATCAAATGATATTAAATGACATAGAGACCATAATTTATACTTACTTAGTCATAAATTTTGCAGTCACCTAATTATTGGTGACAAGAAATGAAATCAATTAACTTGATATTAAAATAGTGTCGTGGACATTTGAGTGTCCACAAGTTTATAGTCGGACACAATTCAATTCCACCTAGAAAAGTCTCAAACTTTCAGTGGGTAGACAATTAGGTATAAGCTTTAGCATTTGTACCAAACGTTTTACTTGTTACAACATACAGGCTTATCCCCCATTCCCCCCCCCCCCCCCCCCCGCCGTAAATTAATTACATCTTCTGTCACAAACGAAATTGACATTATTTAACGTACTGATGCCTAGAAACTTTAACGGCTTCCTTTTGCTTTAGTGTAGCTAAAATAATACCTGAGTCTCATAAAACTCACGACGCGAGTTAACTGAGAGTATGATATATCATACAAGACCATACTTGCGTAACAAAGAACAAAAGTATGGCAACCAAAATGTGGCAAGAAATTTTGCCATAAACTACTAGTAGTGGTAAAACTGTAGACGCGGCCGGTGAAAATGAAGATTCAACTAATTACTTAAAGACGTAACTGCAAGAATACACAGAAATGTGTGTCATCGTCATTAAAGCTAGCGATATCCAAACCCCCTAAGCTGAGTTGGACCTGGTAAAGGAGCTAGATGGTAGTACCACATTAATTAATGAGATATCTGTCAGAAAGTGGTTTTATTGGGAAAAGAAATGAAGATCATGACTGAAGAAGAAGGTTAAGGTAGTAGTAGTGTAAAATTACCAGAAGACTGAAGATACAGCCAAGGCTAATGGTGAGAAAACGACCCACGTATGAATCAGCAAGAAAAGCCCCCAGAATTGGCATGAAATTGGTGGCTGCGGACCACAAGAAGAGTGTGTTGGTTCCCTTCGTCAAACTCATGTTATAGCCTCTCATCAAGTAGAATATCATGTTAGGCATCAGCCCATAACTCGCCACCTTCTCGAATGCCTCGTTTGCTAAGAATTGAAACCGAAAAAAGGTTCAACAAAATCAGTCTAATCAGCTCAGAGTTAAGAATTTTCACAAATCTACACACGGGTTCATCAAAAAATTGAGATTTCTTGCAATAGTCAGTTAGTTACCTATGATGAATGGCATAGTTTTTAGGCCACCCTTGTTTCTTCTTGTTGACAGTTTTTCTTTGTCCAATACATCATCGTCAGCACCCTCACTTGAATCGCTATCCAATTCATTTATCAGCTTAGATTGTTGTGTAGAGATTGAATAATTCTCCATAGCATTTTCCATCTTGGATTGCGGTGTGGAGAGTGAATAACTATCCATTTCCTTGTTATCTTGGCTTCTTTGAGCAGAGAGAGAAAAATGTTGGTGGGGAGGAAATTGAATGAGGCTTATGTGAACTTTTGAACACCAGTCTTGATACTAGCCTACTAGCAGACAACCATCACGCTATCCTTTTCTGCAAGACAACTAGAAAGACGATCCCTTTATATAGAGTTGTGGAGATTCTTTTAATTCATCCCTTTTCCCACTTCATTTTACACCATAATTGAAATACCCGTACTCAATATCATGGGTTTAAGTGCAAAATATGGAAAATATATTTTAAGGACCGTTTGGAGTTTTGGAGAAAATAGAAAAGCTAAAAAAAAGATAAAATAAAAATAAAAGGGTTCTTTCAGTTTCTTCATAAGATAACGACGTCTATTTTTCTTTTTTCAAATTGACTCTCTACTTTCTCCGAGGGCAAGAACAAGGAGTGACTAGGGAATTCGCAGATCCAGAGGCTTTAGATTGTTCTCACGATCCCTACAATGGTCAAGTTGAGTCTGATTCTTGTTTTCAAGTTTTATCAAGTGGTTCAGTTAGAAGTGATATGTAGAATAATTGAAATTTAGGAATGTTAGTAGGATTGATTATTATACTTTATTTTACAATTTTAATTGGAGGTAATTGTAGATTGACAGGGTTGATAAATTGGTTTTGTGTCTGCTGAAAAAAAAAAGGGGGTACTGTGGCTTTTTGGATTCGCACGGCACAGATTTGAAAATTTTGGTATTGGAGTAGATTTATGGCTGTTTGAGCAGGTTGTAATAAGCATTGGTGGACAAAACGAAATTTGCTAGCCAAGGGAATAATTAAACAATGATTCTTCTGCACATGCATTTGTTTTTGGCTCTTTGATTTCGTTAGTAGAAAAAAAAAAAAAAAAAAAAGAATCCTGGTTGTCAAAGCCATGGCCATTGGTCACGGCCTTGGGAAGAAACGGGAAGTCTTGGACTTCCCAAATCCATTGGAAAGTTGTGACCATGGTGGGCCAGAAGGAAAGAAAAGTAACAATCTTATGCATATTAGAATTTAGAACAGGAAGGCCACTGTCGTTTGTATGGACAGTGAAACTATCAACCAATTGTGGGCTCCGATGAAAGGAAAATTGAAGGCTTTGTTTCTTTGTAATCTCGCAGGGAGTATAAGTAGCAATTGGTGGCCATTGACTAGTTGAATTTAATCCTTTGGGTTAGTTTAATTAATCTAATTGTCTATTTATTATAGAGTTTCTTAAGTCAATCATTATGGGTTAATTAATATATATTAAGCTTTCTTATTAAGTAGTCAAATAAAACTAAGTACGTTTTAGTAGTATTTTGGGATTTTAGAACCTATTCGCAAAATAGGTCTATAAGTTTTATTATTTTATAGCTATAATTATTAAGGTGGAATTTTTAATTTCCTTTGATGGTAATTAGGTGGTGACTATTCTTGGGATCAAGATTATTGAATTAGAACGATTGGATTTGGACTTCGAGGTAAGTGGTTCCTACCCTTGCTCATGTTTTGAAAAATTCTTTGCATATATATATTTATTCCTTTCGTGAGTATTTTCGTAATATGAAATTCAGAATGGGCATGTAATATGTGCGAAAATTCCTTCATATATCAGTGGCACTTTGATTATTTATATGTATGTGTATGTGTACGTGTGATGTGTGAATGTATGATATGTTATGATTTGGCTCTGATTATTCCTTGTACACTAGAGAGAACTAGTTCTCGATATACCTTCCTGATGGTGAGTAGTCAGGCCATGCACGCATGTTTATGACCCTCCTAACTGGGGAAAAGTTAGGCTAGATATCTAATACGACTGGTTCTTACTGTTGAAAAATCTGAGCCTATGTATGTATGAACAAGCATGTATATTATGAACTAAGATTTGTTTAATATGCCACTGACTTTATTATGTATTACGTATTATTAGTATTACTTGTGATTATGAATAGTGTGTGTAGATGGAATGAATGCATGTATATATATATATATATATGTATATATGTAACTGCCCAAATTGGTGAGAAAGGATGGAATTACTTACTGAGCGTGTTGGTTGCTCACCCCACTTATGTTATTCATTTTGCAGGTGATTTTAGTTCGGATTAGGCAAGCAGGGTACTTAAGCTTCGCAATAGAGGATTACTTATATTTATTTGAAAGATTATTTAGTTGGTGAGCCAATAACATTAGTTTATTTCATGTTTAGTGTTATTTATTTCAAGCTAAGGAAGTTGGTGACTTTGTGGATGTGAAAATATTATTATTAGAGGATTTTTATATTAATTGAAGTATTTTAATATTTATGATTGTTTATGTTTTAGAATTGCTTTGATCATTTTTAGAGCCTTGTGTATTGGGTAAGCCTAATACGCGGCGTGTTGCACCCGAGTGCGAGGTGTGACAATAATCATATAAGCACATCATTTTACACCATAATCATATAAGCACATTAATGCATTGGTTCTTCGAACAATTAAATTTTAATTAATATATTTAGAAAATAAAGTTATATTTTTTTTATTAAAGTTTGCGAGTACTTATAAGTACAGGCAGAAAAGTGTTGGTTAAATTGAATAATAAATATAGGAAACAATATTAAATATAAGTGGGTGCATTTCTACAAAAATTTGGATATACTTAACGAGTGACTAGTTGGTACCCATTACAAAAATTTCACTCATTAAATGGGTGGTTATATAGTTAGCTATTGGTAGTTGCATTGAATTGCTTTTTTGATTTTTCCAAAATAGGTATATTTTAAAGTTGTGAAAGTTAAAATAGGAGATGGAGATACTACAAGAAAAATAGTATTCTTGCTTTATCAGTGGCAAGTTGTAATATTATTATTCAAATGTTAGTTTTTTTTTTCTTTGTTTTGATTTTATTCAATACGTGGAGCAACAGGTGCTAGGGAAGTCAAGCTGTATACGTTACACATTATGCGCTGCGGAACAGACATTTTTTAGCACAATGGGATAATTTTTTTTTTAAGCTGCCACGGAATTCTAAATTTAGTCACTTAATGCTTAAAATTTTTTGTTGCACTTTATTAGAAAAAAAATTATAACTTCATTATCAAAAACGGCACTTCACTATTTCACTAAAAAAGATGTACAACTTTAGAAGCAAATTTACCACTTTATATGATAGAAACGTGTACTTCTTTATTTGACAAATTTACTATTCATTATACAATTGCAACCTTATCAAGAAAATTTTGGACCACCTTATAAACTAACTAAATTTACACAATTTGCAACCGTGGTAAGCTTACGTATTTTGAGTTATCGGTTGGTATAAAAGGAAATGTGAAGTGTTTTCTTTGTTTATTTATTCTTGGTCTTTCCTTTTCTTTCACCAAATGGAAGATTCAAGCAGGGTTGCTGTGACGAATGAAAGTTGCTTCTGAACCATTCACTAAATTCTTGAAATGAAACCAAAAATTTTCAACTCGTACATGTCTTTGTACATTTCTTTGTGAGAAAGTGTATGCATGTAACATCGCATCAATTGAATATACTTAACAGTCATCTAACATATGATATTTATTTGGAGTGAGTATTGCGTGCATCACGCGCGCCACGTGGCGTGCCACATGGTGCACTAGAACTAATCACACATCGCCAAATAATACAAGGTATGACCCACCATTGGCATATGGCGATAAATTATTGGTTCTAGTACACTACGTGACAATGCACGTGATGTATTATATACTTTTCCATTTATCTGTGGTCATTCTCATAGAGAATTGACCAGGGCAAGTTAACACCGGACTCTGTGTGTTTTCAGTTTTTACGTACAGAGAATACGAGTGCAAAATTAAAAGAAGATCAAATGATTGTTATTAAGATTCGAGGTGAGAACATTATTACCACTTTTTTTTTAATTTTTTTGGGTATTATGCTGCAGAAATTGCTAAGAAAATGGACTGTATAATTTGCTGTTTCTCATATATTGGTACAATTAACTTCTTCATTTCTCGTACCAAAAAAAAAAAAAAAAAGAACTTCTTCAGTTCAGAAATTTCAGGGTCCCACCTCGTCCTTTTGTGATGTAAGGGTCTCAAAAGACAGTACATGACATAGACTCTTTTAATCTTTTCTTTTTGGATATGAAGCCCTGGCTCTATAGGGGTAGACGCCCGTCCGTCCACTGAAGCTTCACTTGTTTGACCAAAATTTGTCAACTATATTGTAGGATTACCATTTTATCATAATCATTGTAAAGTTTTGTTTTAATCAATGCAAATTACAATATTTATTACATGATATTTTTGCCAACAATTTCAGGTGTGATTTTCATATTTTATCTTACACAATTTTGGAGTGTAGTTCCTCATATATATATATATATATATATATTTGAGAATTAGTTCCTCATATATCGAAACTAACCTACAACTCCCTCCCTCTATTCTTAACTGCCAAGGCAAGCCATGCAAGATTACTGTAAAGTTTCTTTATCATGCGAGCTAATTTAAAAGCAAGGTTCAGTAACTTGTTTTCAAATTTTTTTTTGTGTATATGATATGCATTTAATTTTGCTTGTGTAGAATATTTCATATATTCTGTTTGTGTAAAATGTTTTGTAGCTGTAGAAAAGATTTATCCTTCTTTTTAAAGCAAATTAAAGTATGACTAATTGGAAAAAATTAGAAATACAAGCACGAGAACAAGAGTAGTTGTACAAGTCCATAACATATCATTAACGGATCCTTTTTTTGGTAAAATATCATTAAATTTTCATTTATAAACGTAGTTTAACAGTCAATACCATGATCTCTAGAGCTGTAAACGAGCCGAGTCGAGCTGAGTATTGCCGGTTCGAGCTTGTGTTCATTTAATAAACCAGCCGAGCCGAGCCGAGCCGAGCTCGTTTATTAAACGAGCTCAAATTTGTGTTCGAGCTCGGCTCGTTTAGTTATACGAACGAGTCGAACTCGAGCTTTCACGAGCCGAGTCGAGCTTTGTTTGCGAACAACTCGGTTCAAATAAGTATAAAAGTGTTATTCGAGCCGAGCCGAGTCGAGTATCTCATGTTCGAACTCTTGTTCGTTTATTAAACGAACGAGCTCGAGCTTACTCGTTTAATAAACGAGCCAAAATTTTTGTTCGAGCTCGGCTCGTTTAGCTTCACGAACGAGCCGAACTCGAGCTTTCACGAGCCGAGCCGAGCTTTGTTCGCGAACAGCTCGGTTCGTTTACAGCCTTAATGATCTCTCCACCCCAAAAATCATATATCCCACGCACTTTGTTAGAGTAGTTTGTAATGTAAAGCTTTGGGCATTTGTCCCACATTGAAAGACAATAAGAAAACCAATGCCCTTATAGTTCCTTGTCTTCTTCCCTTAATAAATTTAATTCCAACTTTGGTTTGGAGGGAAATTTTGGTGGGAAGGCAAATTTTTTCAATTGGATTTATTCATAAAGAATACAATTGAAAAGAAAATAATTTAATAATCTTGACAAGGGCACTGGGGCACCTTGGGGCTTGGAAATTAATTGGTTAATTTTCTGATTAATTAATTAATATTTTTTTAATTAATTAAACAGTTATTTAAACTGTCAGTGCCCCTTCATTAAGACACAACCTTTTAGACAAAAGGTTGTCGTTGTCTTTAAATACCCAAACCGATTAGAACTCTTCTAACCAAGCGATTTGTGTGTTAATCTGACTTTGTTGAATCCTAGAGGTAATTTGCCTGTTAACGATAAAGGACAAATAACACCTTAAGAACAGTGATTTTTCACGCCTCAAAGTCATCTTTATTTTCGTATAAATTTCTGTATTTTACTTAACACACTTAAGTAGGGAAGGGACAATGATCCCACCTTTTTTTCGAAAAAAAAAAAAAAAAGAACAAAAGAAAGGGTGATGTGACATACATTTTTTTCCCCTATAATTGGTAGGATAAAAGTAAGAAATGGCCCTATAGATTTTTGGTAACATATATAGGTATCTTCATAGTTTAGTAGCAAGGAAAAAGTAATCGCTCCTTCTTGCTTGCTTGCGCATGCTGTTATGGTAGGTAGGGACTGCAGCAAAGCTAGAAATAGGACCAAGCATGTCATTATTCCTCGCGAGTGAACCCAACTACCCCCTGTTCATCTGAGGTTGCGTGCTCTCCGTAGCCCTGGATTTCATCAAAATAACTGCGTCTCCATATGCCTCTTTCTTGCTTGCGTCATAATTTGTGCAACTCCCTCAAAGGGTGCAAACAGTGGAAGCTATCAACTTTTTCATACAAGGAAGACTAAAGAATCAGTGGCACTGTCAATTGTTAGCTTGGCCCCTTTATTTTCGTCAGAAAAATTTTCCTTATATATATATATATATATATCTGAGTCCTTGCAATGATAGTTGGCTGGTTGATGTTTTGTTTGTAAATATAGATAGATTTTTGTAATTGTTGAGGGTTCAAACCTTCCCATACGTCCGTTTTCCTGAAGATCAATAAGTTGATAAATGCTTACAAAAAAATATGCTTTATCTTTGTCTTCATTCTTAAGTTCACTAGTTTTTATCGTTTTTCTTTGTTTCTTTATTTAGGGCCTAATTTTTTTTCTAACATGCATATGTTTTTAGCCCTTCATTCTCATTCTATAATTTCATGGTCCGATTTTATTTCCGAATTCAGAAGGCCAGGCTCTAGAAATCCAAACACAAAATGGGTTCTTATTCCACATCAGGCAGATAAAGTAAATAATCCCGGATTTCTGTCTTATTAGTATCTTGTATTGAATAATATGTCTGAAAAGAAAAGGCCAAAGAAGCCTGCCACTGCCCAACTTTGTCCATTTGTAAAACGAAAGAAACACATCCAGCCCTAAACTTTTTAGGCAAGCCAAATGTCCAATCTTTTCAAATTGGAGCATTAAAAATGAAGAAGCTCAAGTGTGGAAAGAAAGAAAAACTGAATGCAACTCCAGCCCAACGAAAAACTTGGTTTATTTCCAGTCGGGTCAACAACTATTCTCGTTCGTGTCTCGCAACCTTAGTCTCATGAAGCCAAAATACCTCAATAAAAGTTGCCATTTTCGGAAAATTGCAGCATGGTCCCCAACAGTTATTTTGTGCAAATTGGTCCTGTAGCCAGAGGCTGTGTGTGGCTAGAATCTGGCAACGTCATCGTCACCAAACTGAGGCAATGACAGGAACAAAAATATGCCTTAATTATAATGGGCTATGTCCTAGAAATGGGCTTGGGCCTTAGTCTTGTCAATTATGCTATGCTTGTGGACGAAAATGGTCCACCACGGTTACAACCCATTGATTCTGACGGTGGGGTTGGTGCGACGAGTTTGAAGCCGTCCACCTCTTCGTTTTCCCCTCGTCAGCAATTCTTGTTTTACCATATCCCACTCTCAACCCCCCCCCCCCCCTTCTCCCCTCTCCCCTAAACAAAAAAAAAAAAAAAAGAAAAAGAAGAAAAAGGCTCTCCACATTTCAAGTGCTGATAATTATTGTTTCAATTTTCAGATAGAATTTGTCCCGGACGGGAATTTTATGGTCACGTCAAGGGGGTCCAGACCAACCATCTTTCAGGAGGCAAAATTTGTTTGCATATGAAGTCAGACACCTGAGGCAGGCACTATCATGAATCTAAAGGCAAATCTGGAACAAAATTGTCAAAAGAAAAGAAAAAAAAAATTGAAGTTGGAATACGGTTCCAAAATCCGTACTACTTGTTAAACGATCCTAGTTAAACGAGGCCCCAGGATATGAAACGGAACCCTAACTCCAACATATCTCCAACCAAAAAAAAAAAAGAGAACATTTATTATATATAGATATTCTGGAGCAAATTGACTTTGACAAATAGAAATAGTACTACTTGTTTTGGCGAAAACTCCAAACATTTGTGTTATATTACATATGGTTCTTGTCAAGGAAAGAAATTCGGGAATATGCCAAACAACTAGTAGGTTTGACCTCAAAAGTTAAAAGAATTTTATAGGACAAAATGCCATTGATTTGCCACTTTATCCTCAGCAGTTGAACATATCAGACTATCCCCTTATTTAAAAATATAAAATCATATATTCTGTGGTGCAAATAACAGTTAAAACATTGAAGTATGATTGCAATAGAATATTTTTTAAGGGAAAAAGGCTTTTAAAAAAAAATACAATAGTCTGCTTCCACCATTTACAACGCAGGAGAATTCCACTTTCTGTTCTACATTACATAAAGAAAGAAAGAAACGTTTTGTTTTTTTTAATAGAAAAGGCACAAACAATTCTATGCTTTTGTACAATTGTGCTTAACCAAAATAATATGTGCCGAGTGCTGTTACTGTACTGTTGATATTACATATATCACCGTCGCCATTATTATTGCTATTTTATTTGTCGCCTATTATATTATATGATCTACTTTAATCAACCTCCCTAGCAAATCAACAACAAATAGTAGCAAATACCATTGTCCCCATCCATTGATCCTTCAATATTTGCTGTCACTTTCTTTTTTAGCTTTGCAAAATTAATTTATTAATTACTCCTGTATCCCTTTTCTAAAGCACAAGCAGACAATCTATCTTTTCATATTTTAGTATGATTAATTGATGATTGTTTTGACTCATGTGTGGCCACATATTTTCAGTCGCTGTAGGCATCTTTAAAATAATGTGCACTTGTCCGAAATAATAACATCTTTTAAATGCTAGTACTCCCCTTAGGAATTAGGGGCATTCTTTAGCAAGTGGAAGATCTAAGTGGAAGAAGTGAATGTGCATTTAAAGAATTGAAAATGTAAGAAAACATATAGTACTACAACTACCTATTATTACTATTGTACTCCTTTATGCCCTAGTGGGTTGTGCGTCTGATGAATATATAACGTCATTATTGCGAAACTGCAACTTGTCACACCAGGAAGAGACTAAGAATATGTCCCTTCCTAGGTCGCTTATTCCCACCCCTCCCCCACCCACCTCCCAACCACCACCACCATAGAGGAGGAGCATCCAGGCTCTCCAATGGGTTGACGGTAGATTCTTACGTAGATTATTTAGATGAATGCTCAACATATATAAATTTGAGATGAACATATAATCTCGTTTAGCAATACAACATTAACCATTTCCATAGCAAAAATGTTTGGACAAGAAAGTAACCATATCATATAATTAGTGTATAAACTCGATATTATTTTATTCTTTAAGGATTTAAAGGGCTTTACGTCCTCTGTTACACTTTTTCTATTATACCTGTTGATAGGGTAATATATGTCTTCTGTAATGAAAAATTACAAAGAAGTTAGAATCTAATTTGATATCATCAATAAATATAATATGCAGTGTAACATAAAATTGTAACAAAAAATTCATTGCCGATTTAAAATATATGGTGCGAGAGTAGAACTGAAACATAGTGTGAGAAAATAGTGACGATGTGCACAGAAAAAATGATCAGATTAACAGTAGAAAGGTCACCTTCCAGCCTCACATCACGGCCTCAAGTGAACATAATAATGGAGAAGTCCAGGTTGACCGCAATAGGCCAAGAAATTGGGACCAGCAGAGCACTTGCGGATTAGCCACAGCCCCCACCGGCCACCAGCATGGCCATGGATATTTGATATTTTGGCGCGAATAATATGTTCCTCTTTATTTATAAAATGACTTCAAGTTCTTACCCAAGAATGAAAGTTTATAAGAAAGCAGGGAAGGAAAAAAAATATTAGTAATAGAGGAAAGAAATTTGAAGAATAAGGGTTGAATTACTGGTAATTATCTTGGTTGATGGAAAATGCAACTTCCATTTAGCAAATTTTTAGAAAAGGTAACCCTAATCTTAATTTTTGCTAATTATTCCAAGAATTTTAGCTAAATGCTTATAAGCTTAGCTTTTAATTATTCTCGAAAAAAATAATCCTGATGTAATGCGCATTTTCTGATTTTTCTTATTCTCAATAAGGAAATAAAGGCTGCACTTGAACCAAAAATATTTTATTTTTTCAGATTGTCTTTTCACTATTACATTATACGTAGTAAGCACAAGATCAGTTACTATTTATCTTCACCAATAAAAAAGGAAAAGGTAATTCTACTAAGTTTAACATAGTGATCAATGTAGTGTTGATATAGACTAGAATTTCCAATAAGTTTATACTCCACTTGTAAAAATGTGGCGAATGTCAACAATAACTTCGATGACATAGAAGTTTTACAATCAAGTCAATCGAAACGGAATTCAAAGAAAATAACAAATAGACAATGGCGACCTAGTGCATATTAGTGGACTAAGACATATAGATTAGGTACAATGAATATGACCAATTGCATGACAGAAAGAATTTCAAATAGAAAGGTTGCGTGCTTATAAGGTCCAAAAGAAAGTTACGAAATAGGATTTGGCTTTTCCATTTTATCTAATTATGTGCTCACAGAAGAGTGCTCCTTGTAATTATGTGATCAATATTGAAGTGCAAATTTAAATGGTTTGACTTTGGTTTGGTCAATTTGATTAATCTAGCTAAACTAGACGAGCGGATATTAATCATGATACTAAGTACATTCTTTACTCCCCAAATCTGAGAGTTGCAACAACATTTACAGTCTTATTTGCGAACAAGCCTCGTTGTTGTGAAAAGAATTGTATATCTATTAAACAGGTTAATAAGATCAATAAAATGGCTTTTCGTTCAAAATAAGGTTAATCAAGTTAAAAAAAGATGTCTTTATTATGTTCAAATACACAAGTTTCGTCAACAACGATTCTTCTTCTTGATTGAAAGGATGAAAAATCAGTTATTAATAGACTAGATAAAAGAAAATGATTCTCCTTATTTTTTCTTTGTGAAATTAACTAATATTTTGATTAGTGACAAATAGTTTAACCTAAAGCCAAAGATTCTACACCATTTGAACTTGAGATCGAGGTGCATAAACATTACACGCAAGCTAGCTTGATAATTCATAATTGTTGTTTATAAAGTACAGGTGAGTAAAAAAGAATCATACGAACATTGAGTTATATGATCTTTTTCTTCCTCTTAGAATGCCTAGTAGCATCAAGAGCAGTCAGTCTAATTAGTTTATAGAATGACTGCTCGTGATGTTATATCACTCCATGAGGGATCCATCCAGAAAGCGGCAGCGACGGCAAACAACAACCCATAATCAGAATCCTCCGCCGAGAGCCGGAGCCCAGTAATCGGCTCCGTTGTCATTTCCAACATGTTGTGTGCAAGAAACTGGAACCAGGCACAAACCTCTACTCCTCAAGTCCTTGGGCCGATCTTGGACATCCTAGTAGTACAAGAAGAATGAATTCCAAATATCCACGTCTGGAGCAATTACTATTTAGGAACTAGGGAGGTACGAGAAGTACGCTAATGTCCTTTTATTGATTGCTTTAAATCGTAGATCACTGTCATTTGATCATTAAAGCATAAAGACCATGGCAGAAGAAAAACTATTATTATTATTGCTATTGTTAGATGCAGTTTTTTTAACAGGAAACATCAATTTATGAATAAAAACTCCGTAAAAGATACAATAGATAGCGTTTTCATAATTATTTAACACTCAACAAGTCGGAACACATGGCATGGGTTGAATTCTCGTGCAAAAAATCTCTTAACACAATTCAGGAGGGGGAAAAAAAAAAGGAGCTGAAAAGTATGAGTTGCTTTAAAGCAGGTAATGGATCCAATAAAGCAAGCATGCCTGCCAGACTATTCAGCAAATAATATTAAACAATTCCCTTTTTCCTATAGGAAGAATTTTATTCTTGAATCTTGATAGTCAGTGAATTAATGAGAATCAAATGCTACTCCCTATTAACCAGTCAGACACACGTGTATGAAAGAGAGAAAGAGGATCTTCCTCTTGCTTAGGGAAATGTGAAAATGCGCATGTTGTAAGTTGTATAGCTAACTTACAGATTGTTGTTGGTGACCCTGACCCATGCTTCCTCCTGATACATTACCCAAGTACGGCGAGCTAAGTGCCTGCTTTCACAGATTCAGGTGAAAGCATCAAAAAGAGAAAAAGATTACAAATATATTCTTCTCTTTTCTTTTGATCTCTTATAACTGAAAAATTATCTGATGAACGCCTGGAAAGCACAAGTGAACTGGTACTTTTAGGCTGCATGCTTTCCCTAACTGATTTTTTAGTTGCAAATAACAGATTGAAAGAGTATACCAGTATAGTGTAAACTGAAGTAATGAAAGAAGTAAACATCACCTCAATTTGGGCCTGAAGGAATCTGATATATGCAATTGCTTCTGATAAGACAGAAGCAGTGTCAGTCTGCAAAAGAGAAACATGCCATTATACACCAATGTCATTTTTACTAGGTCTTCCCAATCTCAAAAGACAAAACCAGATGGGAAGGGAGTATAAAGTAGAGGAATATTATGTTGCTCGCTATTCTTATTACCTCCACTAAAGTTAGCTAGGCAACATATATGTTACAGTTGTACTATTTGTTATAATTAAACTCTTTTTTATGGGCTTTTATCATAAAATAAATAGCTTTTTATTTTTTACTTATTTCTTTGCTTCAGTGATCACAGTCATTGGGATGAGAAATTTAGAGATTAATGTTGGAGATGGAGATTTTTATTATTTATCTACCTTTCCAAATGGGGAAACAAGTTGGTGAAGGGCTGTTATTCTATCCCCTAGCTTCTCCTTTCTAACCTGTTCAAAACAAATAATAAAATTTCTGATAAGTGGAAGTGGCTTCATTAATTAGGAAGTCCCATTTCCAGTATGGAGAAAAATTGACTACCTTCAGAGCTGGTTGGGCTGAGGAATGTTGAATCCTAGGCTTCTTGGATATGCCGCCTGCTGTCGAGCTGTTGCACTTTTATGAAAATACAAAGATAACGACTGATTAAGAAGCAATGAAATAATTTCATAGTGGATAATTATTTTTGAATGCAATAACCATGTGTGTGTGTGTGTGTGTGTGTTTTTTTTTTTTTTCAGAGGGAATGAGATAGCACCTCCTAAATTCAGAACTACTTTTTGTGATTACCTATTTCTTGTTTTAACTCTCCTTTTGTTTTTGATCCAAAGACCAAGTTCTTTTTATCTTACTCTTGAAAATAAAATATACTTGGATTTTTTGTATACTTATTTGTGGGGAAAAAGAGCAAAGAAGAAGCTTTAACCACCAGCAGAAAGCAACTTAAAAAAGAAAAGATAGAAGAAGAGGAAAAACCAACCTCTCCAGAATTTATAGATAATTTACCTCAGATGAATTTTCCAGATGTTGATTCCTTCGTTCGGCTTTGGTACCTGAGAAGTTCAATAAGTTACTGCTTAAACTTGTGACACAAGAGGTAGGGGATGAAGCAGGCACAACATGGGACCAAGGAGGCCTAGATGCTCGAAATTCATCATCTACAGCTCCATATAGTAGGCTAGTTTGAGCAGACTCTTGCTTCACATCAGCAACAGGAACCCTTAAAAATGGATTCAAAATGGGGTCTTCCCAGTTCTCCAACTTCTTGTTTTGAAAAGGACTGGCAACAAACCTTTCATGTTCATTAACCAACCCACCCCTGCAAAGTAATCATCATTAGAATTAATTCACTCATGTTCTGTGTATCTAATCGCGAGAAAAAATTTTTAAAGTTCAGAGGCAAGAGATATCAAGAACTGGAAGTAAAAACAAAAAAGAAATTAAAATTTCTGATTTGCCAAAGAAAATTTGTATACTAGTATTAAAGATCGAAATTGAAAAAAGAAAAACACATACAAAAAGCTAACACTAGGAAAGATGCACAAAATCAAAAGGGAGAGAGGGGGAGCTGTACAAAAGTAGTTGGCTCCAAGAGCGCGGAAAGTCTTGATTGGAATGATGTTCAGCCAAAGAGTTGGAAGAAAGAGGTGAAGATCCACCATACAAATTATACTGAGGAGGAGGAGGTGAAGGAAAAGTGTTAGAAGGGAACTGCTGATGCTGATGAGATTGTGGATGCATGCCATTCATGCTCCACCCGTTAGGGTTTCCTGCCATCATTTGTAACAGGTAGTACTACTGATTTTGATTTAGCTCCTTATTTGTTCATTCGCGTAAATATAAAACAAGTTCCTTCCTTTTGCTTTCTTTTTTAGCTTTTGCGCTTCACTTTGTCATCTTTCCTTGTTTGAGCACCAAAACGAGCCTTTGTTGAAGCTTTCAGGGTTGTGTTTGCTTTCTCAGAAGAGGCTCAATCAAACCCATCCATGTCTTTGTCAACAAAGTAGTAGTATTTCAGACTTGTGGGGTTGAGAAGCTTTCAGCTTTCAGCTTTAAGTGTTGTGTGTGTATGTGTGCGTGTTTCCTTTCTTTCCATCTTTCATATATCAATACTATACTGTTGCTCTTTTTATTCTTACTTTAACTTTTTTATAAAGTGGAGGCAGAAAAAAAGCTGTTGAGGAGTGTTTTCAGGCCAAAAAAACAAACATTTGTGGAGCTTATTTCCTTGATTTGGGGTGGTAACTAGGGATTGTTTTAGAGCTAGCTTGGGTTTAGGTTAGGTCCGGATATCATATTGTGTTAATGAGATAGTGTGCTTATTTCCCAAGCCATCATTGGATGTAGCAAATGGCATAGAAATTTAGCAGCTTCAACTAGAATGAGCCGGAAAAATAAATGGACAAAAACTATAAAAGATATTAGCACATATCAGCATACATATATGAGAAAAGGAATAATGATTTCTTTGGAAGTAAGATTATCTATTGAAGAACTTAAAAAGCAACAAGGGCGACAGCCAAATTGGATTAAGCATTTACTAATTTCAATCAAGCAATCAAGAGAACACAGGATATTTTCTATCGGTATTCATTATAAAAATTCTAGTGTGTCAACAAGTCTTGATTTTCAAGGGATGGTATGTAATGAGAAATACAGGTAACGTATATTAAGTCAAGACGTATTGCTAAGGTTACTAGAAAATAACCCTTCGTTTAAGCCAAAGAGTTTTCAATTCCGACTTCTGACTTTGTGATAGGTACATTTTTTTGAAATGTTTTGAACGGAACTTAAAAAAAATGATCTTCCGAAAAGGGAAAAGATTTTTTGGTCTTGACTAGACAAACTTTTGGGCGTTACATCCAATTACTTTGACTTATAGAACCTAAAGTTAAAATCAAATTCAGGTTCAACGAAATTCAATATGCCTGAAGTTCAAAAGGTTGATCAAAGGTCTAAATCAGTTCTCATCAAACTGGGGGACAAACCTCGTGCTTTGGGTGGATGGGCAAGGAAATCTTTTGCAGCTGGAGGGCCGGAGCTGACGAGTCCACTTACTCTGACTTTGAACTTGCTTTTGTGGTCCATCAAGCCCTAAGATCGGGAAGCTTGTTACATCCAAAACTTGGTCCATAGTCGATAAGCCCAATGCCACCAGTTGCATGGGTAATATTGTGGAGATCTTAAAAAGGTTTGGATCAATTTGTATTTATTTCGCGACCCAAATTTAAAATCCGGCCAGTTTTCATGTTTTCAAAAGAGAATGGGATGTTTCAAAAAAAAAAAAAAAAAAAAAAAAAGAGAATGGGAAAAAAAATAATAAAGATTTTTTTTTTTTGTTTTGTTTTGTGTTGATAACAATAAAAGATTTTACTTATTTTCGTCCAACTAAAATGTGTGGGTTGTAAACACTAAATACTACTGTTGCTTCTTGTTAATGGTTATTCACTTGTAGAAAGTAGATATAATTATCTCTTCAATTTTTTTTTATCATCAATTATCATTATAATGTGTGCTTTTACCTCACACAATTAGGGTGAGGCTCTTATATTGGAGCTAGAGTAAACTTTTAAACTTTTTTGCCACACACAATTAGGATATACCTTCTAATCCTAAATTTATCATTTTTTTCTCCTCCTCTCTTAAATGTCAATATTGGGATTTAAATCCTCGAACCCTAGCACAAAGAACACCTTGCCAAGGTCAGGGTTTGAATCCTCGACCTTGGGCATGGAGGTGCTCCTTGCTGGGTTGGCTGCTCTTCTAGGATGTAATATGTATGATTAACAAGAAGATCAATCATCCAAATTTTTTTTCCACCAGCTCAAACACTTCCTCAAATCAAGCCATACACACCAAATGGAGACAACATTCATTGGATACGCCTAAAGAGACACTTCCTCAAATCAAAGCCATACACGCCAAATGGAGCCGACATTCATTGGATACTCCTAAAGAAACTCGTGATTTTTCATTCCCTCCTTACTAAGGGTGTGTTTGGTTACATGAATACTTTAAAAAATTATTGTTCAGACTCTTCCTCCGGTCATATTTTTTATCTCACATCTCATCCATTCAAAAATGATATAGTAATGATTTCCAAAATAATCGTCATCCATACATATACACATCTAATATGTTATACATATACAAATCCTAATATTACTGAGTATATTGTTTAATCGATTAGTCCATATTTCCTCACCAACAAAAATAATAATAATAATAATAAAGAAGCAAAGAAAGAAAATAAACAATGACGTTGTAGTGGTAGTATTTAATAGTAGAATAGGAGTAGATCTAACTAAGTCCCAATTAATTAAATTAAACGATCCCATAATTAATAAATTAATCTCCAGTGTGAAGTGAAGTAAGGGATTTAAAATCTTGGACGAGAAAAGGAAAATGACGAATATATCACCGCACAAGCACAAGATGCTGGAGAGGGCGCTGTCGCTGTCGACGCGAAGAGCGGCGGGGCAAGTGAGTGACGAGATAGAAGGCGATGAAGAAGCTCCCAGCGGCGACGAATCCAAGACCCGTAAGCACGTATCGTCGCCGGCGATTATGAGGGTTTCGCATTACTTGACTCGAACTGGACATTTATGGCCAATTCTCGTTCTGGGTCTGGTCATTATTGTGGTTTGCTCCATTTTCGTTCACACCCGTGATTTGGTCTGCATCAAGGCCGCCTCCTCTGATCACATCTCCCGGTTGCGATTCTTCGGTTACGATGACCTCGAGTCTGATTTCGGATCCCTCGGTGTTCCCTGGTGTAAGCGCTCTCTCTCTTTCTGTCTCACATATGTACTACATATTCTTTTTTTTTTTTTTTGGGAATTTTTATGGTTTTAAGGAAGTTTTTTAGGATAGATCTGCGGTGCGTTCATTTTCAATCCTGGTGTGAAATTATGAATATTTTATATTGAGAAAAATTGAATCTTTTTTCTATTTAAGTTTTAGGTACAGAAAAATTAGATGAGATTTGCTGCTTATGATTCATATATAGCTGTCATTTGGCTATTATGCTGGTGATTATTGCTAAAAAGATTGTGAATCAAATTGGTATCAATTAGCAGCATCGAAATAGAACTCGTTGTTCCTTTTTATTACTTTGAAGATTTAAATTGAGGACAGAGAGATGAGTTTTGCCCGTTTAATTGTTATCCTTGTCAAAAGGCAGATCGAAACTGGGAAAAACTGTTGAATGGACGCATAAGGATTTACTCAAAGGCTTGGAGGAGTTTGTGCCAATATATGAAACGCGACCAATCAAGAATAATATGTATGGAATGGGGTTTGACCATAGCTTTGGGCTTTGGTTTATTGCTCGGTGGCTGAAACCAGAATTGATGATTGAGAGCGGTGCTTTCAAGGGGCATTCAACGTGGGTTTTGCGGCAAGCAATGCCAAATACACCGATTGTATCCCTTTCACCCCGCCATCCTGAGAAGTACTTAAAGAAGGGACCTGCTTATGTTGATGGAAATTGCACATACTTTGCTGGAAAAGACTTTGTGGATTTCGGGAGTGTTGACTGGGGACGAGTGATGAAGAAACACAAAATTAAAGATCTTACCAGGGTTCTTGTCTTCTTTGATGATCATCAGAATGAATTGAAAAGGTGATCGTGGTTTCTGCAATTTGGAATGCATTTCCTGGCAAGGAATGTGATTATATACAATCAGCAATTAGGTATGCAGTATTTTTCTTCGGGCCTGCTTCCGTGAGAAGCATTGATTTTTGTTCTGTTTCTGCTGATTTTTTTCGTAGGTTAAAGCAAGCACTCAAAGCTGGCTTCAGGCATCTTGTTTTTGAGGATAACTATGACACTGGAACAGGGGACCATTATTCATTCAGGCAAATATGCGACCAATTTTACATAAGAGGTTGGTTTTCTACTAGTCTTCTTGTCTTGGACAGATGAAAACTATCATAACATTATTCTTGATTCCAGACGTTTTTAGCAAAATTTATAGTTTTATCTTCTTTTCCTTGTTCAGTTTTTATGCTTATTGAATATTTTGTTTTGCATCAGATGATTTGCTTTCTTTCTGCATGCTCAACCTAATTTTTTTTTTTCACAAGAATGCATTCAATCTATGCGACTGAGTGCAGAGATCTTACCAGAGATATAATGCATACTATCCTTATTTAGTCATTTTGATTCTTGAATAGCCGACATTTACGACTTCATGCAAATGTTAACAATATGGGTTTGCCTCTGTTTTCTATTTTGGAAGAAAGCAAAAGATAGACATGAGTAATTGTTGTCACATAATTAAGTGATAATTGGTAACTGATCTGAGTCATTATGGATCCAAAATTGTAAGTGATATTTATGCTCAACATGTCGTAGATTTTTATGCTGCAAAATACGCATTGAGGTCATGTATTTCGAACTTGGGTATGTTCAGAATACTAACATTGTAATGCTAATTGGTTCTGCTTTATCAGTTGCCTTCATTTTGACACTTCACATTGTGCTTTTCCTCCAGGTGGTGGCCATAGCTGCTTCAGAGATGGTGACGAAGCTAGGATAAGGTTTAGAAGGAAGAAATTGTGGGAGAAGGCTGTGGATATAAATGAACTGTGTGGACCAGGTGAAGCATGGTGGGGTGTAAGAGGGCAGATGCGCGATGATTTTAATCACAGTAACAAGGCAATAACTTACCCGGAACATTTTCAGAATAGCAGGTTTGTAGAGTCGGTGCTGGATGTTTACTGGGAGCTCCCACCTGTGGCTGGTCCTTCTCTTACTCATCAAACAAGATATGATCCAGCTAGGGTACCTAGTCCTATTGTTGAAGATGGAAAATATGGTTTATTCCTGAGACTTGGATTATCTAGACTAGATACTTCTGTATTCAACGGATATACTCAAATGGTATACCTTCAGATTTCTGAACAAGACTCTTAGGGCCAGTTTGGGACGGCTGTTGTAATTCGTGCTTTTGTAAGATTAGATCATAGGTTATGGTTAACGTGAATTTGAGAAAAAAAACACGAGGATGATTTTAATTCAGTTTTTATTTTCAAAATTATATTTAGCCCTTTACTGTTGGCGCTACTTAAGATTTTCAACTTTTGCCTAGACTAATCTGGGTAGAAAGGATCACAAGCTTTTGTTGGGGAGGGGGGAGGGGGGAGGGCGGGGTGGGGAAGGAAAAAAGAAAACAGTTTTTGTGGCATTTTTTTTTTTTTAATCCAGCAGACAAAATAATAATCTACTAAGTTAGATTAGAACACTAACAGTCACGAAAACACTCACTTAAGCACACTTTACGAGTTAAATCAAAAGGTAATTACTGATTTAAGGTTTAATTCACTGAACTTCAATGTAGGGACATTATCACACAGTTTTTGACGTGGGACACTACCACACAGTTTTTGTGGCATAAGAGAGGAAAAATGGATGGAAGAAGGGGCAGAAACGGGCCCAGAGGAACTTCAGATTTTTGGCTCAGAATAATAATTTACTGCACATACATGCCAACTTCGCACATCCTCTCTCTCTTGTCCACCAGAAATTTGTCTTAATTATGCTGGTGAAATAATGACTTTAGGCTAAACTTGGTAGAAGCATTTATGCACTTAAATGTAGTGGTACTACTACCATAACGTTCACCAGCTGCATTGCCATTTCTCCATTCAATCTATCATCAAAGAGAGAAACAGAGAAAAAGTAGAGAGAGATGGCATCACTAGACCCTCCAGATTCTCCCCCAAATATTCCATCTTTTGCAATAAGAACTCACGACACCAACAAATTCTCCAGAAGCATTTCCCATAAAGAACCATCTTTTGTTGAAACCCCACCTCGCTTCAGCTCAACTTCCCTCTCTCCCCGCCTTTATCTCTCACAACCTTCAAGTCCTCGACTCTCCTTCACTTCCCCCAAACAAGATGTCGATCTCCACACTATCTACAGATGTATTTCTTCTGTGCTTAAAAAGGACGGTCAGATTTTGTCCATTGCAGCATCTAATGGTCTAGTCTACACAGGTTCTCAAAGCAACATAATTCGAATTTGGAAGCTGCCCGAGTTTACAGAATGTGGGCAGCTCAAGTCCAAGGCATGCATGGTCGTTTCACTAGAAGTATCAAATGATAAGGTTTATGCAGCCTATGCCGATTGCAAGATTCGGGTTTGGCACCGTACATGGGAAGGAGCTATAAAGCATGTCCGAGTAGCAACTATTCCTAAGCCCGGAGGTTATGTACGGAGCTACATCACCGGCAAAGATAAAATGGTAACGTTTAACATATTTAATTATGAAAATGGACTGACTTAATTAGGCGTTTATTGTCAAAACTTTGTAACCCATGCTTTTATGATTATAGTAGTTGGTATACAGCTGTTCATTATCATTAATCTAGAGAGTAGCGGAGGCCATGTGTCTGTGAGTAACAGAGTACTTCTGCATGGACCGCTTTCCTTCTTAAGACCCGAAGGATTTATTCTTTCTTTCTTTCTTTTTAATCTCATGTATGGGAACACAGTGACCATTAGATGGTAGCTTCGAAGATTGCCCATACGGCTATACCAACCTCAGTAAAATTGATTGAAACGGTCGCTTTTAAAGCTTGAAAATGAACTTGAAAACTAACAAAGCAGAAAACAGCTCAATGTTCATTGCTTTACATGAATTCCTTACCTACCCTTTGCCATTTTGAATTACCGAATCAGGATGAAGAAAACTGTACCCCAAATTTTTTTATGTCCCGTTACTGTTTTACTGCTTTAGCACCATAGCACAGTAACCTTGCTGCTTTAGCATGTCTTTTTTATTTTAAAGGATCTATTTGTTGGAAAATACAGTCCAAAAATAGTAAGTTTTCTTTAAAATTGTAAAGTTTTATAATTATCATCTTATTAAGAAAAGTTATAAATATTCGATATGGTCACCTAACTTTTAGGCACTGCAACCCTATCTAATGTTCTTTGTTTTAAATGCAATGGTAAAATATGCTGTCTTGAAGTACGAATTTGAGGCATATCACTAGACTTTTGACTACAATTAACTTTGAGAAATTTGGAAGTACAAGCTTTAGTCTTTCAAAAATCTCTTTTAATGTGATATATTTTTCAGTAAGAAATTATCAATTTCAAAAGGTTAGATGCTACTCCCCAGCTTGCTCTCTTATAGGCCATCTATTCTAAAAGCCTAAACAAGCATGTAGGGGATGTAAGCATACTTGGAAAAAGATAAGAAGCCTATTGGACGTACTGACTTTTGTTGTTGTTTATGGAACTCTCTCTCTTATTTCGACCATAACATAAACTTTAATCTACAACTGACTGGCCGATTGGGTCCTTACCGTTTAGGTTCTTTAGGAATCGAGGAAGATGGGGTCTTGCCTTGTCTGCTTAACATAAAAAATGCATGCTTTAACATAAAGGCTTTCTTGAATAACTTGAACCATCAAGAGAAAACGAGATAGTATTTTAGTATATTCGTGCGTATAGTAGCACGTAGTTCCTTAAATTTCTTCTCAGCCCTTCTGCCTCTCCTCTTCCTCTCTGTGCGTGACAAGGTTGTGTCTCTGGTTGGAGGGAAGCCAAAATTTATGAAATTTAATACCGTGAATTGCCATTTTTGTTTAATGAGTCTAATTTATGTGCACATAATGGTCCAATGTGTGCTTTGAAGTTGCAATTACTTGTTCTTGAAGACGTGGAGTATCTCTGATTTCAAATTGGTATATAAACCTATGTTTTCAGACTCGGACCGGATATCGAACCGGCTGAGCTCAGGGGTCAGGGGTCAATGGGTTCGACCGGGGGTCGATTCGGGGTCGAACCGGATGACGTCATAAATATTATATATATATATATATATATATATATATATAAACACACACATATATACACTTACTAATTTTTTTCTTAATTTTAGTTGTTAGTCCAAAAAAATTATAGCCAAAATACCCTCAATAACCATTCTGATATCTTGGTATTAATAGTTAAAAAAGCATTGAATTGAAAAAATTATAAATAAATATAATAGACTCAAATTATTTACTTTTTAATATAATTGGTATAAAGAAGTAAAAGTAAAGCAACACTAATATTTTGTAATTGGTCAAAGAAGTTGGTTGCTTTTGGATTTGATAACTAGCCCAAGCAAATAAAAATCATGTGTTGATTTAGCATTGTTATACTATTGGGAATTGCATTTTAAATATCACCAGGACCTAGCAGTTGTTTGGTTGAGATCATAATAGAGCTTTTTATAAAATATTCGATAGATTCATCCGTTCCCATTAATTGTGCAATTTTCAGCTTTTGGGATTTGGACAGCAAATTAAAACCGATGCTACGTGCAATAATTCTTCAGCATTGAAACAAACCAACCCCATATCTTAATATTTGCAGATCCCTGAAAATCTTAACAAAATAGAACCTCTCAACAGTAGATTATGATTAAATATTTTGTACCGAGTGCATTAAAGTTGTATAGATATACAAAATAACATTGTAAAAGGTTTATTTATTTAATGCATATTATTACATGCCTTTTAAAGTAGGTTTAATATCTATCTAATTAACTAGAAACAAGGAATAAACATGTCCAAACAGCTTCTTAGTGCACATATTCAATTATATCTGCCATGCAAGTATGGCCTTCTTAATTACTCTATTTGAATTGTTGGATAGGAAATTTATACATATTTTATTTTTTAGCTAGTTATCATCTTCAATTTCTGTTTGGGTTCATTTCTAGTTATCATTTGTGTGTGCTTGGTTTTTAAAAAGGCTGTTTAATGCATGCAACAGATGAAACATGTAGGGCCAATAACATCACTAGCAATTAACGTATCAGATGACATCCTCTACTCGGCTTCAACTGATAAAACAGTGAAAATATGGAGAATTTCTGATCTAAAATGCATCGAGACAATTCAAGCTCATCAAGAACCCATCAATGCAATAGTAGTTGCCGACGATGGAGTACTCTATACAGCATCTGATGATGCCACGGTCAGGGTCTGGAGACGCAATTTTTGTAGCGGGGACCGACCTCATTCACTGACAGTCACCTTGCCCGCAAAAAATTCCCCCGTAAAAACTTTGACGTTAACCGCCGAAGGTGGGGTTCTCTACGGTGGCTGCACCGACGGCTACGTACATTATTGGCTAAAAGGTTGGTTTTCCGGTCAGTTGCAATATGGCGGTGCACTTCAAGGCCACACCCATGCAGTAATGTGCTTAGCAAACGTGTCTAATTATGTGGTGAGTGGGTCGGCTGATTCGAGTTGCCGGGTTTGGGTCAGAGAGCAAGATGGTCAACATAAATGTCTAGCAATCCTTCAGGGTCATAGAGGGCCAATCAGGTG